>JAYJMB010059140.1:0-26863 GCA_036873735.1 Pouteria campechiana | reverse complement strand
TAATCAAGGGTTTTCTCCATTGTGGAGATGTAATTAGGACCACTTGTGGTCTGGGATGTGAACACATAATTTTTCTGATGTACACAGTAAATGTAATCAATTAAGGAAAATCAATGATAATGGAAATTATTTGGTTCATTCCAAAGGCGACCAATTTTGGTCTCGTCTTTCCATTTATTTATTTCTTCCTCATTTTTTCTATCCTTGATAAACACAAATAAACTCTTCAAAACTCATAACATATCATGAACAAGCATTATTAACTTAAAATTACTTAGTAAGCATTTTCTCTTGAAGATGGGTTGAACTAAATATGTAGACCCTTACGGAAATAAACACTCTACTCTTATGTGTTTAAAGGATATATGTTTCACTTAAATTCATTCCAATGGAAATGATTTACCAAAAGCTTGCATATCTTCTCATTATCCTCCACTAGAACCACATGCATAACATGAATCATGAGAACTTTTGAGCAATTTTAACAGGGTTTAGGACCAAGGTGGGAAATACTTGGAAATGTAGCTCAAAAGCCACTGAAACTAGTGAAGTACAAATAAATCAACTCAAGCTCAAATATATAAGACAAGTATAACCACTCATTCTATTTAGCAACTTCTTTTCTTGTATATATGATCTATAGACAAATTCCTTCTCTTCGACTTTTTTTTTAAGATCTCACAATTTAAGAATAAAAAATTGTTCCATTTCACCAATTATAGCCATACCATAAATCCTGACACCTCGACACTTGTTTCTTGTACACCCATACATAGCATAATAATGAATAATGCTCCACTAGCTGTATGGCTTGGGTGAAGACCATATTTTTTCAAGTTTTAAGCTTGTAACATGGGTTCACAATAAACAACAAAGGTCCATAAAGCTCAAAGGGGTTCAATAAAGGAAAAAATTATTCACAGGGTAAGCTATTTGGTTCATGTAGCTTATAACAAAGAAGACCTTAATCATGTTCATGTATGCGTGTATCAATCTGATTTCAAAGAGAATCAAAACAAGTTCTAGGGAAAAAAAATCCATGGAAGAATATCTCTCATGAAAAAAAAGAATGATATTAATATGGATGTGTCAGTCAAAAGGCTCAAATTCTCACCAGCTTTTGTCTATAAAATTTAGTCACTACCATTCTCAAGGAAAATAACTAGACTAATTAATTACAAATTGGAAGATTACTTATTTAATCATGTTATAGGATTTTCAAGCTTAATTAAATCTTGCTCATAACCTCCAAAACCACAAATTCTATTATTATTTTTTTATGAAACAAAAACACAACCGAAAGTCCTAAAACATACAACCTAAATCCCCTCCCCTCCACTTAAAACTTACATTGTCCGAAATGTATGATGAAATGCAACTAAGAGGCAAAAACAACCAAAATAATAATTTCATAAATAAGAAGGAAATAAGAAAAAGAAACACAAACTCCCCTTTGGTTACCTACCAAATAGTGCTTTTGTTTATAGTTGTTGGCTTGACTTAATGCTTCTTCCTTCAATCTAGAGCGATTGCAATCTAGAAATAATGAAGCATGCATATGGATGGGCTAATTCCTTTAATATCTGCACTTATCCAACAAATAACCATCTTATGCTTCTTAAGAAGTTGCACAAGCCTTTTTTTTTTTTTTACAGTGCATTGAGTTTACTGGAAATGATCATAGGTAAGGTTTCTTCATTTCCAAGGAACACATACTTGTAGTGATTGGAAGAGACTTCAAATCTGGAAAAGAGGCCTACAAAACAAAAGGCAAAAGTCTCTTGTTAGAAACCGGTAACTCAATATAAGGATCATTACCTAATTCTTGTAACTTTGGACAGTCATCCAATGCTGCAACAGTATCCTCCAAATCAGTATTCAAGGATAAAGCCTTATTCTTCTTATTAGGATGCATACTAATGGCAACTTCTACTCCATCTTTCCCTCAAGTTCAAAAGCTTTCTTAGCACAAGAATCAGTCACATCAATAGAGTAAATAGGGTTATCATTATCATTATGATATTTTGTGTCATCATAAATGTTAACTTAACAATTTTACCATCAAATTCTATGTTAAGTGTGACACTATGAATGTCTATCTTAGTCTTGGATGTCTTTAGGAATGATTTTCCTAATAGAATAGGAGTAGTTTGATCACCATTTTCTATATCTAGCACATAAAAATCAATAGGGAAAATTAAATCATTCACTTGCACCAAAGCATCCTCAACTACAACTTTAGGATAGGCAATGGATTTATTATCCAATTGAATCAAAATACTAGATTTATTCAAAAGTTCAAGTTTTAAAGAAGCATATAAAGAATATGCCATAACGTTAATGGAAAATCCTAAATCTAAAATAGCCTTCTCAAGTCTAGTGTTACCTATCATATAAGAGATAGTAAACATAACTAGATCATTACACTTTGCAAGGATTTTTCTTTGAATAACTACAGAAACATTCACCCCTACTTTCACCTTCTCACATCCTTTACGTTTATGCTTCCTCTTTTTTGTACATAGTTCTTTCAGCAGTCTAGCATAGAAATTTAATAGCTTCAAAAAGTGGAATAATTTCCTCACATTTACGAAAAGTCTCATAAAAATCTTTACTGTGCTTAATCTTTTGAGATTTTGCTGAAGCCTGAGGAAAAGGAGGTACTAGCTTATATATTTAGAAAAGGTGGAAACTTACATTGAGTCACTTCTATTAAACTGTCATGCCCCACCTTTCAAGGTGCGACTCTGATCGTTTCACTCTATTTTCACTATAATTTTCTTACTTTTAGGGTGGAGGGGTGCTCCGATCCCATTCTATTACTCCTATGCTTTTCAATATTTTTCTATAATTTCCCCAATTTTAATGGAATGTTTGCAAAAATTCAACAAAGTCTACCCTGTATTTTCAAAATCCAAAACCTAATATACATTATTTATCAAATACATTTTTTATATTCATACTCACAATTTCTAATCATAAATAAAACTAAAATTTCAACAATTATTAATCAAGTCATAAATTATTAAACTAGCCCAACCTACCCACAGCATAGAACCTATGTCACCTCATGATGGCAATAACATACTCCATTTTCATATCATACAAAATTTCACTATTATGACATGCTGTTATATTTCAAATACATCAATTTTAATTAATACAATTATACAAATTACTAATATAAAATTATACGAAGGGGTTCCAATCCCAATATTCAATTACACCATCCCTTGATCTTCAATCTTTCTCATAAATCCCTTACCTGACCTATCGGCTAAAAATTTAAAAAAGAAGGTGTGAGTCCAGACAACTTGGTAAGTAGGCACAAATAAAGGAAATCAATGCTCAATTCCAAATTTACATAGTTCAATCCAATCATGATCAAAGACATGATAAACTAATCATACTATGAAGACTATATCCTCATTATTCTAATCTAATAATCAATTATCTAATATAATGCTTCAATCCAAACAAACACAACCTAAGGGACTATCTATTATTCCCATACCGTACCCCTTATCAATTCATATAGAAATTTATTCATAAGAATAATCAAATACACACAATACCAATAAACATGACATAATTCAATCCAAGGGATATTAGTCATCCCTTGCATTTATGCCCACAAACTAATATAAACATTTTTCATCAACAAATATGGGATATCCAATATCCCCAACCAAAATACACAAGTCCGGATTCAAATCAATGGGATACTCCTTATCACCAACCAATCATACATTCAACAAAACAAGGGGTGCATACTTACCTTGAGTGAATCACTATACACTCTTCAAACTCCATGCCTTTTCATCCTTCTCAGATCATCCTATATAGAGTAACACTACCATTCATTTACAAACATAACTCAAATTGATTCATTTGAAAGCAATGAATTAAATACTATGATTGATTTATTGTTAAACCCATATACTTCCCAAATGCATAATTGCATATTTATCAATATGCAGTCAAAAGCTAACATACTCAACAAGGGTTCTTAAGGAATCCCCTTTCCCACCATATATAATCATCATACAATCTAATTAGAAGTTTAATCCAATTAATTTGTGGCTCACACAGTCCATATACAAAATCCCTTTCTTAAGTCCAATTAGGTCAGGGATTACAACATTTTTTACTAATCCAAATTATTCCAAACAAACCTAAAAACATTATAATTAGTGTATTAAACATTTTCCCCTGACAATTTCACATAATTCATGAAATTCTCAAATTTCACTATTCCCAAAACCCTATCTTAGTATAAAACATCATGTCTAATGCTTAATGTAGTTCTGAAACATCCCTAAAACATATCATACACGTAATTACTCCTTTTCCACATGATTTCCATATTAATTTCATATCAAAGCCCAAAAATCACTATTCACACACGAACAAAAACCCTAGCTTAGCATGAATCATGGTTTCTTTTGATCAAACAAGTTTCAAAACATCATTAAGCATGAATAATTCATATCCCTTAAAGTTTTAACACCTAAATCCATCATTTTCCCCAAATTCTATGATCCCCAAACTTTCCAAAATCTTAACCAAGCATAATTATGAAAATTGAATGGGGAAACCGAGTTTACCTTCATTTTTGAACATGGCTTCTTGCTTTGCATCAAAATCCAGATGATTTCCACAAAAACCCCTCATAGATTCCAAGAAACTCAAGATCCCATTTTCTTCCTTCACTTAGATGGCTGAAACCCATCTTCATAGGCATGCCAGGATGCTTACTCACCTAAGTCAGCTTCTATTCTTGCAAAAATAACAAGGATTTATCATAAATAGGATAGCGTTTGCATGGGAAGAAAAATAGGATGGAACAAGGGAAAAATGGAATGGGTTTTGCTTGAAAAGTCAACCATCTCATTTATACCGTGATCTGGCACCATGGCCTCAAATTCTGGCGCCGCAAAGCTAGAAATTTTACCGATCATGCCTTATCCATGATCAGAGTCGTGGCATTAAATCTGGAGTCATGATCTCAAATTTGGTGTCGAAGATAGTCTCACTAAATTAAGCATATCTCTCTCATAAAACTTCTAAATGATGCTATTCTTGAGATGTTAGAAATGTAACTTCAAGATATATAACTTGGATGTTAACTATCATTTTCAAATCAATCCCTGTATATGTCAAAAATTAAATAAAGTGACCAATTCGGTAATTTTAGTACTTTTTACCTATATGGAGCAGTTTTATGTTATTCTTGATTCATTAAAAAGAAAATTGCAAGACCTATAACTTTTATGTTTAACACTTTCTAAATTATTCCATTATTCATGTCAAAAATTGATCACAAATGACCCCTTTCTCAAATTCAACATTTTCTTAACATACTCTTGTGCTTAATACAAAATCTCACTTTTTTAGACAAATGAAGAGATAAAAATGAAGTCCAACTAATCAAGCATTTGTCTCTCACATAAAGTCTATCTATAACAAAAGAAGAATAAGGAACTCATCTACAATCTTTTATAGATGAAATAGAAGAAGTAGAAGCATAAAGTAGAAGTGGCATAGTGGCTATAGATGAGTAGTTTACTTTGTCTTCCATCCTTGTCTACAAGTTCGTCTGTCACTTGCAGTAGACAAACCAACAGACGAACTACTAAAAAGATGATTCGTCTACAGCTCATCAATTCATCTATTACTTACAGTAGACAAACCAATAAATGAATTGCTAAAAAGATCATTCATTTAGGCCTCTATGATTTGTCTATTACTTGTAACAAACAAAACAATAGATGAACTACTAGAAAGAGCTCCTTCTATGCCTTGAAAATCATCTGCAACTCTCTACAGACAAATAAATAGACAAAGTCAATTTGTTTTCTATGAAAAAGCCTTATCCATGCTAACAAGAATTGTCTATTACTTAGAATAGAAAAACCCACAAACTTCATCTGGTGAATGATACGAAGAGAACTTCATCTGATGACTAAACTTCGTCTAATGAACTATAAGAGAAGAACTTCATCTGTGCCTTTGCAATTCATCTGTCACTTATATCAGACAAACTAGAAGATGGAGTAAAAGTGGTGCAATGATCTCAGAAAAATTTAGAAAGATGAATTTGTCTATTACATGGATCTACTCATATCTAATTTGTCTATCACTGTAACGCCCTGCACTTCACCCTATATGTTTGGTCATTCAATAGATTATACTCTATTGGGGCTTATGTAGGATGCTACTAATTCCCTTTTCTTAAGGGGTGTCTTCCCATAACTCCACTATTCCCTATTTTTAAGGGAACAATTCTTCTAAAAAAATTTGGCAGAATCTCCCCTAAAATATTAGGATCCAAAACCTAATATGCAATAATCAAATAACTTTCCAATATAAACTATAATCATTAACAATAACATAACCATAAAATCATTAAACCATTCCACCTTACCCATAGCCCAGAATCTACTTCGCCCCATAATGGTAATAACATACTCCAACTCAATAACAAATATATCTATCACTAATATGACATGACATTACACTACAAATATACATCATGTGCAATATTTATAATTATACAATTTATACTTATACAACTAAACATAAGGGATTCTAATCCCAACAATTTATCATTCATCACTGTATCTTCTACCCTCTATTATCATCCCAATTTACAATTGGGGGTCTTCATTTGATCTATCAACTAAAAATTTAAATAAGAAGGCATGAGTCCAGGCAAGTCAGTAAATAGGCAGCAATAAAAAATAATAGTCAACACTTATTAACATGAGATTATCACAATCATAACATTTACAATCATGCGCAACATCAAATATAATACACAATTCTTTCCATTCCATTCCACAATTTCTCAAACCATAATTATATGATATCATTCACCATGGTATAATATACACATTAATTCCTAAACCAAATTAGGGGATATTCTCTATTCCCCTCAAATTAGGCATTCACATGAAACCTTATGAAACATACTAGCCATCATAAACATGGTATATTCTTTTATCCCCAATAAATAGACGTTCATACACAAGAATAGGTATCATAAGATACTCATTCAATTCACATCATGAACCTCATCATGAACTAAACACTAGTAACTTCAATTCAAAAAATATTCACTATCCCTAATCCTCAAGCCTTCACAAAACTTGTACAAATATTAGTCATAAACTACCACAGAATATAAACTTACGTATTCATAACAAATTGGGATATCCACTATCCCTAAGCATAATATACAAGCTCGAATGCAACCAATTGAACAAATTCACAAACATTCAACAAAAAAGGGGGACCTACTTACCTCAAGTGAACCATTATACACTCTTCCAACTCCATTCCTTTTCATCCTTCTCAGATTAATTCATCGTAAGCATGGAATTATACTTTTCACATCATATTAATTCATCATTTAATAAGTCTATAAACCTTTCAAGTGCATATGGCACTTTATCATTTATCACAAGTCCATCTAACTTATGTTCTTCTTTTATCATTTCTTACTAATGTATTTCATGTATACACAACCTTAATTCAATGTATAGTTAGCAAATCCATCTCAAAATCATTAATATTCTATCACATTCATTGGGCTTCCAAAGTGCTTTTATTTCCAATAGCCATTCCTTAACATAGAATATGAATCATACTTAAATAACTTGAAAACTATTTAATTAAACTATGAACACAGCTAATTCAAGCTCCATACACAAAATCCTATTTAACCCTTATTTAGGGCATAATCAAAAGTTTGACTCCACTATTTCAAATTACTTCATACATGTTCTAAATTATGATAATCATGTCATTAACCTTTTACCCCATGATTAATTCAGCAAAAATTAGGAAACCCCAAAATTTCACTATTCATAAAAACCCTAATTCATATAAATCATAAATTTCTCATGCCTAATCACAATAATCATTGTATTAACTCATTTATCCCATGCATTTATAATCATCCAACCAATCATCCTAGTTACTAAGTAAAACACTAAACAGACTTGGAATAAGATTTGGTATAATTTTTAGAAACTTAATAGAATAAAAATAAATAAATAACTAAAGATAATGTAGAGGTTAACAAGAGGAATAAGTCTAGGGATCATATTTCACCATTAGATGAGACCCCTTTGCCAATGGAATGTTGGACTTAATGCTTCACTTGTGTCTGTTCTTTCAAAAGTATGATTATTACCATTAGGTGTGCGGGTTTAAATCAAGTGCTTTTACTCATTCTAATTACGTATGGTGTGTAGTATAATTGAGGTGAAAACCCATTAAGTTCAAGAACATAAGAAACAAAGTAGAATAGTTTAGCATATGATGTGTACCTTAACCATGCTTTAATAAATAATCTAACTCATAATATTGGTGATCAAGCAATAAAATAAATTAAATTATTGCAAACAACATCATGAATGAAACAAGATCATATAGCACTAGTAATATCCAACAATCTATAACAAAGAGTATCAAATAGGGCTACATCTTCACCCTCAAAAAAGGAATTTAGTTTGTAAGAGAAAATAAAATAACTCCTTGAGACAGTATGATAACATTGAAGAACATGTTCTCTCTTTCTTTTTTCTTACTTACAATCCCTTCTTTTTCTCCATGAGAAATCTTTGATAAAATTGACTCTAAACCTCAAAGAGAAACTCTAAAAAATGGAAGTGGGAAGAAACCTTCAAAAACCCTATGTTTTTTCTTAAAAAGCCCTTAGATACGCACTATGAAAAAAATCTGTAAATCTTGGTCACCCATTGGCACTAGTGACGCCGATTTGCTGTCGATCACGGTGGTTGGGTTCTGGTGCTAGCCTACTACCTTGGTCCATGTTGCTTTTTTGCTCCATCTTTGTAGCTATTTTCTTTTCCAAACATGAGCTTCTTCTTTTCCATTCTTTTTCACTTTTTTCTTCATCTTCAAGGCACCTATAAAATTCAACAATTGAGTATTAAATTCATCTCAAAGTGACAAGGATTTGCAAATAAATAAGCTTAAATATATATAATATAGGTTTATGAAATTCACTCATCAAATACCCCCAAACTTACTTATTTTCTTGTCCTCAAGCAAAGTAGAAATTTCAAATCATGAATCAGTTAGGATAATTTCTCTCAATCAATCAGTAACATGCTAGAGAAATTACACATATATATGTAATTCAAAAATTATTCAAGACACTTACCAAGTAATCTCATGAAACTCATGCTTCATCAATCTTTTCATGAAGTGAAAATGTGTGTGCGTAATGTCAATTATATGCTATATGCATACTTTTCAGTCAATAATGTACAAACTAGTGATTCTAATGATCAGGCTTGCATTTCCTAATCCCTCTCCACTAATATAAATGACTCTATTCACTTGAATCAATAAGTCTTTATTAAGCTTATAATGGGGCCTTGGGTTTAGCTGACAAAGAAAAGGAAGGAAGAAAGAGTCACAAGGGGAGTCACAAGGTAAGAGATCAAACTGAATTACATATGAATGTTCACTCTCTTAAATTTTTTTTAATTTGAGGTTCTCTTTTTTTTCATTATTATAGGCTTTATTACCATCATACCCCCAAACTTATTTTCTATTAAGTTCATTGGGATGTGATCTCCCCTATTATGGTCTATATTACTACCACACCTCCAAGATTGTTTTCTATTGAGTTCATGGAGATGTAGGTCCCCCATTTGAAAGATGATTTCTTACTAATTCTTTTTTTATCCTTTTTCTTCTTCTTTCGGCATTCTTCTTTTCAATTTCCCCCAAACTTAATTTCTTTAACTTCACTTATAACTCTCTAACAACCATATTTATAGAATATGTCTCTTATAGGTCAATCATGGCTTTTCAGGATGAAAGGGTCTAGATGATGTGGCTAAAGAAAATAAATTGAATGGTGGTTTTTTTTCATATGCTTTGCATATCCCATTCTTTCATGAAGGTTCAAAGGGGACACTAGTGACATGAATATACTAGGTTAGCTTGAAAGGCTCAAACTGATAAAAAAATGCCTAAATTACTTCCAAGTAAATATGTAATCTACGATTTTGCCTTAAGCGATAATCAAACAAGTTTTAGAATGTTTATGTTAACCAAAATACTTCACTGAATTCACAACACTATCAATTGGTCAACATACACTTTGCATGATCATAACATAATGTGCTCAATAAAATTTTAATCAATCATGAAAAAGAAAGACTTATCATAGGAATCATTAAATAATGAGGTAGCATCGATCCTTCCTTCTAAATCATGTGCAATGATAATAAAAAACTCAGCATATGTTTGATTATCAAGAGAGAATGCATCCTATTCAATCACGGCATGTTAGCAAGTTGCTCTCAGATTTCCTTGAGCAATGTCAACATAAAAATTTAAACATAACACATCAGCAACTCCAAAATAGCCACAACACATGACACACAAACTAAATAAGCTATAACAACCCTCAAACTTAGACAAAAACATCCATAAGTACAAATAAAATGCTAAACACCCCCAAACTTAAACAAAACATTATTTTTAATGTTGAATGAAGCAATGGAAAACAAGGACTTCCCTGAATTGAGTGGATCACTCATTTGAGCTAACATCTTATGCCCAACATGAATCTTTGTCTGGTACATCAAAAATTGTAGGTGGAGGTGGAAGACAATGGAACTATCACCAGGTGATATGTTGCAGCTCCAGAGCATGACAATAAGGGCATTGTTGGGATCCACCATATGCTTGTACATCTTCCTCTAGTCCTTCATCATTTGCCTTGTATAACATTGAATACCCACGAGGCGAGTTTGGAGACCAACTAGTGAAGGTTCTTTAGAAGAAGAACCTCTTGTGGGTCTCTATTGTGGAGAGCTAGGTGGTGAAGATGAAGGACTTGCCCTTGCATTTCTACTTATTTTCTTCTCAAATGAATTTATCACTGCATCATTGATGACCAACAGAGGTTGTTGAAGTTCCTCTTGAGCAGAGGTAGGAACTCCAACCAGGAGACACAGCCGGTAGATGAGTAAAGGGTTTCCCAGTCCACTAGTGAGCCTCTTAGTGATGAAAGAGATAATAGAGTGCTCAATCACTTGACCCACATCAATCGATAACCCTGTCTAAATGGCGTAGTTGAGAACAACTCTCTCCCTTGTAACATTATATGCATGGCTGGAAGGCAATAATTTTGAAATGAAATAATGTCATGCCTTGCTTGTTGCCACCAACTACCCCCTTAGAAAACTAATTACCCTATCATGAACAATCTTCCACTTATTGCCAGAATGAGCAAGGTAAGAACTAGTAGAAACATAATCTAGTCCTTATGCCAACTAAGTAGAGTATTTATTATCTTCAATATCTTCCAACTCATAAACTTGATTAATAGTTACTCTATTAAAAGAAACTATCTGACCATGCACCAATACTTTCATCACCCTATAGTCTGCTATGAACTACACTCTAGCATTAGTATAAAACTCTTTAACTAATGGCAACACTGCTACCTCTGGCTGAGCTATGAAGGCCATCCAATGCTAAGCTCGAATAAGGTCGGCTATATCAGTGTAGGTTGTATCCAAGCCTCTCTCCCTTATACCTTCATGAGTAATCATGGAACTGTTGAAAATTTCTTTTGCCTGTTCATTAAAGAATGTGGGTACAAGAGGTGCATTAGGAGCTCTTGCCCTTCTCTTCTTAGAGGGACCGACACACAAAGATTTCCTTAGAGGCATGATGACAGTGCTAGAAGGAAAGTATGAGCAGCACACTTAAGCAATCACAATAAATCAATTTTACCAAGCTTCTTCAAAGCCAAACCACACAACTCTGCTTAACTATGAAAAAATCATAAGCACCGACCAAAATATGTGCTTACACCATAAGAATGAAGTTACTTTCTTCACCAAGGCATTTTATCAAATACATAGCATGCACATTGAATCATCTTCAACAAATTCCTTGACGGCTTCTCCAATTCAATCCCAATACACACCCACTCTTATCACATCCAATCTTACAACATATGCCCAACAAAATCACACCCAACTTGGCACAAGTAATTCACCAAACACTTGATGTGCACAACTTCAACCAAGCTCCATACACAAAAACCCAACTACAAATTTTCTCAACCCCACCACAAAGCCAAAGCACTTCACCAAGAAAGCCAATAGAATAAAGATTAAGATGATCCAAGTAACTTACTTGTGGTTCCAAGAGATGTGGACAAAGTTGCCAACCTAACTTGAAAAATTTCATGAGGAAGATGATGAATAGTGGAATGGGAGAGTTGAATCTAAGGAGAGAATAGAAAAAGGAAGTGTTTGTGTGTGAATTCTCGAGTTGTGGAGTGTGAAATAGGTTTAGGGTTTTGAGGGTATGTTCTGGAGAAAGGAGAAAGAGAAAGGAATGAGAGCTTGAATGAAAAGGGGAGAGGGAATGGGTTGGCCTTGTGTGAGTTGGGATATAAGGGAGGCTATGAGTCGACTCGCTCGCTGCCTATAGCAAAATTTTTATTTTTTATCTTGAATAGTCCTAGCACTGGAAGCACCCATTCACTGCCTCCACCTTGTGGATTTGCTGCCTCCAAAACTCTCATTTCTAGTTTATTTCATTATCCTAATTTGATCTCCTTGCTTGAAATTCTTATTTATGCATTTAACCTATCAAAACATGAAACACCAATATATTAATTATAACAAATAGGAAAATATGAATGTAATCTAATGACCTAATAATCAAAGCATGCTTATTTAAATTAATGCAACTAACCTACTTTATTAATGCAAAAACATCACTACTTCTATAAAATTTTCAAGACTGAAAACTAAAAACTTGGGTTGCCTCTCAAGAAGTGCTTTATTTAATGTTTGGGCAAGATGAACTCCCTTTTTCTATAAATTTTCAATGCTTCGCTCAGTTGCAATTGGCTTAGCTTGCTCTGGTTGGCTAGGCAACTTCGTAGGTCCTAACTACTTCAACAATTTGTCCTAAATGGGTTTCCATCTTTTTCATGGATGCCTCCATGGAATCAATGTTTTGGAATTTTGTTGAATGATTTTGGAGCTCGATTTGTGTTGCTTGCATGAAACTCTGCAGTGTTTCTTGAAACATAAGACTTTTTGTTGAGGTTGAAATGAGGTTCCAATTTAATTTTGATCTTTTTCATTGTTTCAAGAGAAGTTAGGATGATTCCTCTAACCAGGATTGTAGGCATGTGAGTATGACTTATTTCATGGCCTTTGGTTGTAACATTTTATTGCATTGGCCTACTCAACATCACCTACAAAATATTCATTTGAAGGGCAAACATTTGTAAATGTCCTGAATTACCACAAAGAGAACAAACCTCTATAGGAGCAAGTTGTGGTTGCTTCAATTTCACCATCATTAAGCACATTATCTTTATCTGCTTAGCCATCTCTGACATCTACATTATTAGATTAGAATTAATATTTACTTCATGAAGTCCCCTAGATCTACCTCTTACACTCTTCTATTCGGAATTTGTTCCCAGCATCTCATAAAGTTTATAAGTTTCTTTTGGAGTCATCTTTCCCATGGCTCCACCTATAACATTATAAACCATGGCTTGGCATGGTTGTGTCAGTCCATCATAGAAAAATTGATTTAGCAACTCAAGTTTATATCTACAATGAGGGCATTGAACCAAAATTGCTTTAAACCTTTCCCATGCCTCATGGAAAGCTTCACCATCCATTTGAGCAAAAGTAGCTATTTTGCTTCCCCATGAATTCATTGTAAACTGCTCCCCAAGTTATTAATGAGCTAGGTGCTACGATCATGAACCAAGTCTTGGCTACATCTTTTGGATTATATGGGAAGCATCTCATAGATAGCCCTTGCAGTGGAAATGTTTGGATGGTTGCATAGAAATCACTCATAAAAGTCAAGGGATCCTTTGAAGCTAACCCATGGAAAGATGGAAGCATGTTAAAGTGAATATGCTACAAGTCATAATTTCTAGTATCCTCAACTAACATAATGCCTGAAGGTGAAATCCCTATAGTAGGGCATGTAAACTCTTTCATTCATTGTTGAGCATGTTGAGCCTATTGCACTAGTTGAGCCACTCAGATTTCCTCATTGTCAACCATGTTTACTTCTTCTCCTTCACTTTAAATCCTTGTTTCAATTTCCACTTTATTAGCATGATTCTTTAATGGAAACAAAGTAGGATTCAGAGTTCTTCTTCCGTGCATTCACAATCTTACAACAAAAAGAAAATAATAGTTAAAAATAATCTTATATACAATTATACACAAAAGTAAAAACAAAGAATATAACTAATCTTATTCAAATCAGTTTGGAGCCATTCCCCAATAACAGCGCCAAAAACTTGATGGTTCAAATTATAATTCCTCGCAAGCTGTATGGATGTATAGCAATATAGTATGTAATGGAATGGTCGATCCCATAGAGAATGGTAAACCAACTTAATTAATCTTAGTTACTAAATATAAAACTAAATAGACAAGGAATAAGATTTGGAATAATTTTAAGAAACTTAATAGAATAAAAATAAATAAATAACTAAAGATAATGAAGAGAGATTAATAAGAGGAAGAAGTCTAGGGATAAGATTTCACCACTAGATGACACCACTTTGCCAATGGAATGTTGGACTTAATGCCTCACTTGCGTTCATTCTTTCAAAAGTAAGATTATTATCGTTAGGTGTGTGGGTTTAAATCAAGTGCTTTCACTCATTCCAATTACCTATGGTGTGCAGTATAATTGAGTTGAAAACTCATTAAGTTCAAGAACATAAGAACCAAAATAGAATGGTTTAGCATATGGTGAGTACTCTTAACCATCTATCCTTCTCATTCAAGGAAGCTCATGGTTTAGCATATGGTGTGTACCTTAACCATGCTTTGGTAAATAATCTAATACATAATATTGGTGATCAAGCAATAAAATAAATTAAATCATTGCAAATGACATCATGAATGAAATAAGATCATATAATATTAATAATACCAAACAATCCATAACAAAGAGTATCAAAAAGAGCTACATCTTCACCATAGAAAAGGGGATTTAGTTCATAAGAGAAAATAAAACAATTCTGTGAGACAGAATGATAACAATGAAGAATATCTTCTCTCTTTATTCTTTCTTACTTGTAATCTCTTCTTCTTCTCAAAGAGAAATCTCCTAGAAAAATGGCTCTAAACCTTAGAGAAAAACTCTAAAAAATGAAAGTGGGAAGAACCCTTCAGAAATGCTAAGTTTTTCCTTAAAAAGCCCTTAGATACATATTGCGGAAAAAAATCCACAAATCTTTGTTCACCATTGGTGCTAGCGATGCTCGCTTGCTATATGCCATGGTGATTTGGTTCTAGCATCGGTGACGCCAAGTGGGGGCCAGTGGCATCGGCTGGCTGCCTTGGTCCATGGTGCTCTTTTGATTTATCTTTGTAGCTGTTTTCAAAATTTGAGCTTCTTCTTTTCCATTCTTTTTCTCTTCTTTCTCCATCTTCAAGGCACCTATAAAATTCAATAAATGAGTATTAAATTCATGTAAATGAGATAATAATTTGTAAATAAATGAGCTTATACATGTGTAATATAAGTGTATGAAATTTACTCATTAGAAGCCAACTACCTCCAATGGATAGAAATTTCTGAAGCAATATAAAGGTAGTGTAGTGTCATTGGAGAAGGTGGAGGAAGCTAAGAGAAAGATAAAAAAGAGAAAAGTGCAAATACACAAATGCTTCCTCTAAGATAATCAATATCCATTGTGCTAATAGATGATAAGCCTCAAAGATCTATCTTAATCATATTTTTTTGAGTATTGATATCAAATGTGCTTCAACAAGTAATCATTTAATATGTGCTTAAACTTTATACAAATCAACCTAATAAAAGAGGCAAAGTAATATACAAATTGAGTGTTGTTAATCATCCATATGAGTTGTTGGTGAGCTCTAAAAAACCATTAAGTTTTCTCATGATTTTTGGAACTAGTGAGTTTCCTGGTAAGCTCATGAAAACCAAAAGAGTGCTAGGAGCACTATGTTTATGCCCCCTCAAGCTTTTATCCAGAAGAGTATTTGGAATAATTGTTTATGCCCTCTAGAGTTAGAATTTAGAAGAGTGCTAGGAGTACTATTGTATTTTCTTTTTATAGTTGAATCCAAGGCGTAATGAGTGTGTGCTCTTGGGAGAGTGGTCATAAGGACGAGGTGCATGAACCACTATAAAAATTGTTGCAAGTGTTGTCTACTTGATTAATTTACTTTGTATGCTACTACCCTATCATTACATCACATACAGCATTACACATACAATATAAGTTGCCTTAAGAATAGCTAAGGAAAGTTGAATCTATATGCGGAGCAGACACCATAATTGAACGAACAACTATGAAAATCTCATATGCATTACAATATTATTTCTAACTAGCACATAAACATTTATTTAGCCATAATTTTCATATGCTTAATTCACCCCTCCGCTCTTGAGCTATCTACTATATGGGACTGACAACTTCATTATCCACGAAAATGTTCTTGTCTATAACTACACTTTTCTCCTTTTCTTGCTTTGTTGGTGTATGAGTTACTTTCATTGGAATCTCAACCTCTTTACCACTTCTCAAAACAATTGCACTTACAACCTCTCTTGGATTTACCACCATTTGAGAGGGTAATTTCCTTGAACTTTATGCCTCTAACTGACTGATTGTAGTTGCAATCTGACTTATCTAGTTGTCCAAACACTGAATGCTAGCCCTCATTTCCTATTAAAATTGCAAAGTATTAGTAACAAGAGACTTAACAATATCTTCTAAAGACATACCAGAGTTGGAAGTTTGTCCATGAGGTTGTTGTCTAAGGGGGTATGGTTGCTCATACTACTGGACACTTAGGCAATTTTGAGTCATGGAATGATTTACTTGTGGGTTCCCATAGCTAAACTTGGGATGATCCTTCCATCTTGAGGTGTATGTGTTTGATTAAAGATTTTACTTCCTTTCTAGTAGTCCAGAAAAATCACCCATCTCATTCACTTGCTCAATGAGCTCCTCTTGAAGAGTTAGGAACATATCAATTAGATGCCCTACCACCAAACAAGTTCTGCAAGCCTTTGTCATTTCCATACTACCTACATTTATTTTGACAAATAAGAGAAGTTAGACCTACAATCTATTGTTCAAGTGAGGAAATACTTACCTCATTAACAGGATTGGATAGAGAGTTAAGCCTAATGCTAAATTGTTGTGAGTTGGCTTCTATCACACCTCGCTTAAGGGCCAGTGCATTTTATCATTACCTTGTAATTTCTCCTTAAGGGGAACATTTTGCCAAAACTTTGGTAGAATCTATCTTGACATATAAAGATCTACACATGGCATACAATTGTCATATCCGATGATATCATTAACTATAAATAACTAATGTAAACCACCCTGCTCACCCAACTTACCCACAATTGCCCAAAACCATAGTCGCATCATGATGGCAATATACATAACTAGAATAATATAGATATCTTTACATTATCATGAGTATTTTTCACTATGACATGTCAATACCTCTCATTATACAACATTTTGAATCTTTAATTACAATCATATATAGGCACTATTGGAATACAATCCCCATTTATTATACTAACACTAGTAGTATCTTCAAATTTGGCTCACAAGTACTGACTTCTTGCTTGGCCTCATTACATGAACTTTACACAAAAAAATAAAATAAAAAAGGTGTCAGTTTGGACAAACTTAGTAAGTAAGCAGATTAAAACCAAAAAAATAATCAATAGTCAAGAAAATAACATGTTCAAATCCATGAATATGTATGATCCATGTTCAACATTAAATTATGATATATAACGCATTCCATATCATTTAAGTCAATCATATCAACATTTAATCTAATAATGCTCAACATAGCATATACATAACAATGCACAAATTCATATAACATAAATTATCAATTCTATCCCCATCCACTCACATATTTAAAGAATATAACAACCTCATCCTAAGTAAAATCATGGGATAGTCTCTATCCCCATCAACTCATGCATTCACGTAACAAAATAATTTTATTTTCATATACAAGTTTGGAATAATCTCTATCCCAAAATCTCACACATTCATATAAGATATCAACCACCCATCAATATGAACCCATGAGATATTCGCTATCCCCAATAAAATCATTGAAAATATGGTGCTTGTAGTCATGGGATACTCATTATCCCATCAATCCATACATTTATGCATGCACAAGGAAGCCTACTTACTCCACTCAGTGCTTAATGATCCTAAACACATATATAACAACTATCCACATTCAAGTTACACATATGTTTAATACAAAGCCAACATTAATTAAGTCATTCAAATTCATTAAACTCAATTTCTAGATTCCATAGTTTCTCCATATCACTGTCCACTTATGTAGTGATTGTCTAAATGTAATTTCCATAAAATTTCCATTCTCATAGCTTATATATTGCAGCCTATCCTTCTTTATCATGTATTACATGCTTTCCATACTTTTTTTATGCCTAATTAATAGATGTTTAAGGGTTACGATGGGATTATGCATCCACACCTTGTTTCTCAATGAGGCATTTCATCAAGAATCACATAAACATTATTCATAACTATCTAAGTCCAATAAGGTATAATAGGTTTTATGGATTCTCCACAACATATCATCCTTGTTTAGTAATAACTAACATCAAATAGCATTATTAATGCATTAATTATGCCTCAAAATAAACTAATTCTTCATCTACTTTGATAGGGTTTTAGGGTTATAATCACACATAATTTACTTTTCATTAGGGCATTTTATCAGACATTTAATATGCCTCTTTAAATCATCACAGTGTAGAAAAATACTTCATGGAAATTTCAGCTCCAATAATACACACTCATCGTACAACATGATTTCTATGTAATTAACCACAAACCCCAGCTAATTAAGCCATTAGCTCACTCAATTTACTGCTTAGACACCTTACTCACAGAATCTCCTTTTAACATTTCATTAGGTTTCTATCCAACCACATAATCCAATTTCAGAATACCCAATCCATCCCAAAAATGTTACAATCATCTAATTAATTATTTCCCCCATGAAACCCTCAAAAAATTCAGATCAAATTCCTCTTTAATCATTATTCATAATTTACATCAAACCCTAATAAAGCAAAATCATGAAATTAATTGGGGGAAAAGAGTCTTACAATCAAATTCAAACATGGCTTGCTCCTTAACACAAGCATTCAGCCCCAAATCTTCAAGAATAGTAATACCTAGGGTGTTGATTTTGATTAATTAGGTGTTTGAGGATATTGCAAATGTTCTAATATGGCTACAAATGGATAAATTGAGGTGAGGTAGAATTTATTACATTATACATAAGAGTGAGTGAGGAATTGTAGAATAGTTGTTATATAATATGAAAATCAATGCATTCGAATTAATTCTTAACAAATTAAGGTACGTTTTTATGCATTTTGTGCCCAAGTAAAAATAGGGAGCAAAAAGGGGCAGCAAAGTAGACATTATGGCCTAGTGTTCGGAGCCACGACGTCGGATCAAATTGGGTGCAAGCTTGGGCGTCAGCAGATTTTGACATAGTGGCATTGTCCTGTGATTTAAGTCAGTCAGCCAACTTTTTTAGCTCATTTCTGTTTTATTTTCCCCAGTCTATTCTATTTTCCCCAAACCCTTGTCCTAACCCCATTTAGGCTTAAATCCTTGCCATTTTGCAAGGATAAAAATCCCTATTATCATTCAAATAGTGGAAGAAGATGAAAATCACAATTTGTGGCAACCCATGATGAGTTAAAAAAGATTGGGGATGGCCTCTCATCTTATGATGGAGCAAAGTATGGTTTCGATGGTAAATTGGTTTTTCTCTATATAATTTGTTAATTATACATAGCTAGGGTTTTGAGAAATTTGTGAACAATGAGATTTTGGGAGGAAATGATGAAATTGAGGCGGGATTCATGAGGCAAAGTGGTTAATGAATTAATTATATTATTTTGGGATTAAATTGGGCATAAGACATGAGATTTCATACAAAGCTAGGGTTTGAGAATAGTGAAATTTGGGAGTTTTTATTTTTTATGTGTAATTATAATGAGGAAATTTATTAAGACATAGATTATTGTGGTTTAAGACTTGTTTAAAGGTGGAAAAGTTGATTTTGGGCCATGAAGTAAGTAGAGGCTAGAAAGGGCTTGTGTATAGTATGATTAAGCAATTGAATCATTGAATTATGGGCTTAATTGACTTGCAAGCGAGCTTAATTACTTGTTGATTGAATTGTAGAGTTATTACATGTTGATGAATATGAAATTAGTTAACATTATCTTTGTAAATGCATGATATGGTGGTATGTATAGGACCATTGAACAGGATGAGAAGGCATGGAAACTCAAGAAGTTATAAGATGACTTATCATTAAGGTAAGTAGGCTCCCCTTTTATGTTTGAGTGGATGCCTAAAAGGGGGATATGAAATATCCCATTGGTTGTATTTGGGCATGTATGCATGATTAGGGATAGTGGATTTCATTGTTCTCATAGTTGATATCTATGATATGCTATGAATACATGGATGTTAGGGATAATGAGAATCCCTTAAATTGCAATGGTTGGCAATTGTGATGGTTGGGGATAGTAAGTATCTCAAATGAGTTCTTTGTTGTGATAATGTGAATGGATAGACAAGATGGGATAAGTGATATCCCATGATTGTACTGATAATATATTCTATTATGTGAATAGGGATTATCAGGGATTTTGATTATCCCAAAGTGCCCTATATGTTATTTATATGGTAGTGGTATGATGTGATACATTTGATGCCTACATGCTTTAGTTATGAGTGGGTGTGATGCCTAAATAGCATACTTATAATTTGTGGTGCCTACATGGCACAATTATGACATGGTAGGCCCAGAGTGGCCCTGATGTGATGTGAGATGCCTAGATGTTACGATAATAGTTATGATTGTATATGCTTGGAGGGCATAGAGTATTGTATTAGCAATGAGAGCTTGACCCTTGTGGGTTGATTGGCGATTGCCTTGATTTGAAATTATCTAGGTTGTGTGTTATACATCTCAAGATGAAATGTGATTGCATTGTATTCATTTTTATGGTTTTTGGATACCATGACAGAGGGATTGTCATATTTATATCCATGACTTGGTGTGAATTATGCCATTTGTGGATTAATTATTGTTGACTAATGTGCCTACTTACTGAGTCAGCCTGGAACTCATGCCTTCTTGTTTAGTTTTTTTAGTTTACAGAATAGGTAAAGAATTCCAACAATGGATTGGAATTGATGAGTGGGAGTTGAAGAGATTTTCTTTTGGTATGATGAATTGAGATTGTAATCCCATTATGTTTGTATAATTGAAATTCAAAATGTATTGTATCTTGTAAAATTGTGATTTCAAATGATGTATAATGAAAAACATTTGCAAGTCATAGTAAATTAATTAGAATATTGTGACAAAAGGATGTGATTTTCCTAGATGTATTGCCATCATGATACAGTTCCAATCTTAGGAGGAGCTATAGGTATGGGTGTGAGTGTTCTAGATTAAAATGTTGTCTTATAATTCTTGAAATGTAAATTTTATATGATTCAACATATGTATATCATGTATAAATGCTCATATTTCAGGGTAGACTCTACCAGAATTTTGGCAGAATCTTTTTCTTAGAAATGGGAAAATGACAAGGTGATGGTAAAATGCATAGGCCCCAGGGTGGGCCATTACAAGAACCTACCATGGATTGTAATAAGCACAATTGCCACTCCTCTTTCACTATTCAAATAGGCTAGACTTTGGATTTGGATTTGTAGTTTGTGGATTACCTGCTTAAATAAGGGTTTTCATTGGGAAATCATGCTCAAAAAATGAATCAAAGAGAGGACGTGAAAGGCTAGAACAGGGGCTGGGTGTAAAAAAGAAAAGAACAACATGAATGGGAGAGGGAAAAAAGGAATAAATAGGTCAAATTTATGGTGCTTTGCCACACCACCACACTAGCATCGCGACTCTGCCCTCTGGCGCTATGGTGCCAAATTTGGGTGCTACAATGCCCATTTCACTGCCCCCCCCCCCTCAATTTCTTCATGTTATGCACTTATATTTCCTCTATTTTCTCCCTTTCTTTCTCTTAGGTACTTAACCATGGCATTTTCACATAATTATGAGATTAAAATGCATAAATAGTCCCCTTAAATAATTAAGAATAATGTCATTTAGTCGCCATGTATCTTAGATTTCATAACAATTCTCTGCACACTTAGTAACTTCCTTTTCATTCTGTCCCCAATTGATAATTTAAGAAAAATTTTCAAAATTTTCTCACTTTTAATACCCAAGTGTTACAAACCACCCTCTTTACAAAAAGTTTCATCCTCAAAACTTTAAATGCTACTCCTTATATAAGGGGTACTTGTTTCTTATTTTTCTTTCAAGTTTTCAAGTCATTTCTTCATTAGTTTCCATTGGATTTTCATAAAACATTCTACTTTAGTTACTAATCTTCCAATCCTTGTAACCATCTACTTAATCTAATGGATGAGAACATACTTCAGTCTCTTATAATCAGTATATACATCAGATGTTTTACCTGTACCATTAATACTCCTCAACCACACAATTAATACTCCTAGATTGTCAATGTGAAAACAATTACTATCAGTTCCAAATCATAGGTCAGAACTAGATAGATATGTTATCACATCAGCATTTTGTAATAATACACAACAAAGTCTTTTTGTTAAAATATCATTGTAAACCACAATTCTCTCTATCTTGATAGCATTGTCTACACTGGCATTCGCATCCAAAGCCTCCCTAATCAATTTTTAGTTTTTTTTAAATTCAATCTATTCATAAACATAGCAATTATGGATAATCCACTCATAAATATTCGATAATATCCTATCAATATTCATATTCCACTCCACCCTTGGAACATACCATGATGTCAGTATGTAATATAATTATAATTTGATCTTAACAGAGTTTAAACACCTCTATTCATCATCAGGTCTATAAGCATATCAAATAAAATGGCAACAAGGCTCTCCTCTGGCTTAGTCAAATTTTCCTTACCTTCCACTTTTCATTTCTAACCATCTTAGGCACAGACTTTATTCGTGAAAGCTAAACTAACTTTACTCACAATTTGTTAGTCCCGTGCTATGGCTGAACGCAAAGTATAAGGAAGTGATTTAAATACAATGCACCAACAATCACATAAGAATTGAGAACACAGGACTTATAGTGGTTCGGCACTCTCTACCTACTCCACTCTCCAAGTCAAAATCTCAAACTTGGGTTCCACTAGTCAACTTAATCTAGTAGTTACAAGTGGTATAATTTCTCTATTCTATATATTTCCACTTCCAAGTGATAATATAGATGAATCATTTACACACCCTGTAATGATTTAACTCTCTTGGCTTGCATCTCAAGCCAAGGTGCAATCAGCATAATAAAGAAAATAAAATAAAGCTTACAACAAATTCAGAACACAAGTGACTTCAAAGCTTCAACATCTTTCATCCAACTTCATCCACCTGCAAAACAAAGGTTTAGACTTTTTTGATGATCTTGACTTCTTGATTTTCTCTCAATCACATACCTAGATCTTACATTATCTTGCACACCATTTCTTCAACAAATTTCCTCTTAAAATAGACTTTCAACTACTGGGAGATAATATCTCAAAAGAGGTCAAAGAATATGGCAAAATAGCTTCAAAAATGGATCTTAATCAATGCATCCAATGGACACAAAACTGTTGACATTTTCCCAAAACTATTGATGTTTTCCTTGATAAAGAAATCTATCAAGGTTTAAATTCACCAAATTTCTCCCTGACTACTAATCTGTTGAGGTTTCAATGTAACACCTAGGATGTTAATTTTTGGGTAAAATTTTTTACTTGAGTATAATGATGATTTGAGCTTAGAAAATTATGTTAAAGTGCAAATGGACATCAATAGCATATGAATTAAATTAAATTTAAAAGAAGATTAGAGGTATATAGCAGTAAAGTGGTTATGTAGCATGATTTTCCATTTTTATGATGACATTTTGATAGTTCTAATAAGATTTTTTAATGTGCAAATGATAGTATTCAAGAGAAATTAAATATAACAGAAAATAAATAAGAAAATGGGGAAAATCTAATGAATTGGGAGTAGCATAATCTAGAGCCATGGTCCCCACATTTGGCGCCACTTCGGAAAATGGAAGAGGTGGCGTCCAGCAGAGCTGGCCTTGCGGCGCAAGTTGGCGATATAAACCGACAGCCAACTTTTTCGGCCAGCTCGTTTTGTTTCTTTGCCCCCATTCTATTTCTTATTCTTCCAAAACCTAAGCTCTAGTTCCCATTCCCCATTTTGATGTAGTTTAGCTTGAAAACCAGTTGGATTAGGCATGTAACCTAGCTATCATGCATTCAAACATGAGTTTCAAGCCATTTGGGTGGTGAAGAAGATAAAAACTCATGTTTGCTCTAGTGATGGAGGCTATGGAGTGTTTGAGCTTGGATTCATGTTATGGGGAGGCGAATATGCTTGCAATTTGAGGTGAGTTCATTTTTGCCAACCAATTTCATAATTTATGCTTACTAGGGTTTTGGGATAATCCATGAATAGTATTATCAAGGGAAAAGTTGTAAATTATTGATTAAGTCATAGGAGAAAAGGATTAATTAGTTAATCATAGTGTTTTGGGGCTTGTTGAGGGTGAGAAATTTGATTTTAGGCAATAAACCAAGTAGAGGTTAAAAAGGGGCTTTTGTATATAAAGTAATTAAACAGTAAATTGGTTAAATTAAAAGTTTCATTAGCCTATGTTATTAAGATATTAATCATGGGTATGATGAGTATGTATGGTTAGAAAGGAAATTCTCATGAATGCTTTATAGAAAAGTTATAAATCAAACTATGCATATAAAATATGTTTGATGAAGTGCCCACATGAGCCAGAAATTATGTAAAAAGGGGTTTGATTGAAACCTTAAGAACTTATTGGAATGGAATGAAGGATTGTCATTTTAAGGTGTAATTCATTGCTAATGAAGTTTTCATAAGAGCATTGAACATGAATGGTGTAATATTGATAATAAAAGTAAGCTACTACACCCTTGTGGGGATTAATGGTTAAGTGATGTATAGTACATTTATGATGTAAAGCTTCCAAGAGAAGATACTTTACTACATAAACTTATTATTGAACCAATTATAATATCTAGAAAGGAGTAATTCATTAGCTTAAGATGAATTGATTAACATTGTCCTTATAGATAAAGGGAATTATTGTGTGTGTGGGGTCAATTGAGCATCAATCAAGAATCTTGGAATTTGAGGATCTGTGCAAGTATTCACCATTGAGGTAAGTAGGTATTTTGTTTGCAAAATGTATGTATGGGGATATGAGTTATCTTGTACGTTTGTATCTGGGCATGTATGGATGGATGGGGATAGTTGATATCCCATGGATGGTTGTTGAAATAGGTATATATGTTTAGAATAGTGGGGATGGTGTTATCCCCTGATTGTGTATTGAAGGATATGTATTGCGCTATATGAATGTTTGACGATAATGGGATACAAAATATCTCATAAATGAGTTAATATGTATTTTGTTGTGCATGAGTGGATTAACAAGGTATAGTGTCTATTCCTTGATTCCATTTAGAGATGTATGGGTTAAGGAGAATAAAGATTATCCCGTTATTGTATATATAAATGGATATTGACAATAATACTTGCATGCTAGGATGGATGGGAAGAGAGTATCGCATGTCTTGAATATAAAGAGTATTATTCTTGTGTATGGATGTCTAGCTAAAGGGGATGAGAATACCCCATGCCTGTTATATATTTGTGAATGTGTGAATGATTGGGGTTTGCAAATATCCTAGATGTCTTGGTTATATTATAATGTAATCAGTGTAGTCTAGTCTGGATATGAGGTGTTTGGATGACACAATTAATATATGTGGTATGTATGTGTATAGTTTAGGATAGGATACTCCTGAATGGCATAGTTTGTTGTATAAAAAATTAGAGGATTTGAGACTCATAAGTATACATACACGGTGTGATTACATTGTTATATTTTATTCATGTTCTGGTTGAGAACAAATGATTTGGATTAATTATTGTTTACTAACCGTGCCTACTTACTAAGTTGCCTAGACTCATGCCTTTTTAATCTTATGTTTTTAGCTGGCAAGTCATATAAAAAATCTCTATTGTGAGTTGGGCTAGTGATCAAAAGTAACCTTGAACACATTATTAGGTGATAAGATAAATTGGGATTGGAATCCCATAATGTAGGTATCACTATACTTGATTCAAATATTGTATGATGTATGAATAAAATCAAATGATGTAAACAAAATGAAATGGCATGTCATGGTAATTATTCATGATAATTGTAGATGAAACGGTATGATTCTAGGGGTAGATATCACCATCATGAGTCGGTTTCGATCTTGGGTGGAGCTATGGTTATGGTTGTGAGTGTTATAGATTAAAAGGACATCTTATAATTCTTGAAATATAAATTTTACATGATTCAATACATGTATATCAGGTATAAATGCTTATATTTCAGCGCAGATGTAAGGCCCTGGAAAATTTTATAAATGTAAATTTTTGTTATTGTAAAGTTTTGCTAATTTTGTCGGGTAGATAGGTTGTATAATTAAAGTTTTGAGAAAATTATTATGAGAAAGTTATAAAATTGAGTAGATTATTGATATAAACATGATGATGAGGTTGAGAATGTATCAAAGTGTGTTAAATAAA
>JAYJMB010059129.1:0-26868 GCA_036873735.1 Pouteria campechiana | reverse complement strand
TTTAACTAAAATTTGCCAAAAATTACCGGTAACTCGATTGTTTGGCTTTCCACATGTAATTTAAAATTCTCATTCACCTATTAATTATTAATTAACCTATATCCTCATCCTCCTCACATTAATATATATTTTTCATCCATTTATATACTTTTTTGATAATAAACTTCCTCAAAAATTAAATTGTACAATATGCCGCATTGTAAAAATTTCTAAAAATTTACAAGAGTGAACATTTACATTTTTGAAATTTCCAGGGCCTTACAGTATGACTTGCCCCATGCATAATGATGGCTAGGTTGACCCTCTTCCACGTCCTTTTCCAAATGGTCTTGGTGTCGACGTCCCAACTTGGAAGGTAAAAGACTGTGGAGTTGAGAAATTTGCAACTAGCCTCTAGTTGAACACATTTTGAATTGGTGAAGCTAGTGCTGAAGCAGGAGTGACATTGTGCTACAACCGTTATAGATGTTGAACCAATGACCTATCTTCATCATCATTGTCTACTTAGAGCACTTCCAGATATTTCATGAGTTTCAACTTATCTTCTTATAAGATGCTTGTTGCAATTTCAGAGTGCGAAGACTTTGGTGGTGGAACCACTGGGAATGAAATCGCCTATGGAGTTATGGCCTATAATGAGGGTCCTTGTGATGTGGACCCTTATCTTTTGGCAACAAACAGTTGTCGCCTTCTATCTATAGTTGGCTTGGCTAATTCTTTTGGCTACTATGGTTCTTTGGGTTGTAGCTCATAGTATTGGGCTTTTGAGAAGAACGCCTTTGAAATTGTGAATGGCTGTACATTAGCTGATATGCATCTCATTATACTATCTTTGTAGAACTTAAAGCATTCGCACACCTTGGATGCCACAACTTGGTATTGATGACCATGGCCTACTAAGCAACAGATTGTAGAATGTTGGTGCATTAATGACACAAAAATTTACCTTTGTGAGAAATCTTTGAATATCAAGACTCAAGGTGATAGTCCCCATAGTCCTTTGGCTTTCTTGGTTAAAACTTTGGATCACAAGAGTGGTGCTTTTGAGCATAGACAGACACATCTCGATATACTTCAATACTTCAAGTGGAAGAATATTCACCGTAGATCCTAGATCTAGCATATGCAGTTAATCCTTTCTCTCGCTAGATCGCCACTTACAAGTAATGGACAATTATGCTCTATATTTCCAAGTAATAAGTCATCATTTATGAAAGTGATGGTCTAGTTGCATTCAATTGTATCAAAAACCTTTGCCAGGTATAGGTCCTTGATGGACTCATCTACCAACGCATTTATAATTGCTTTCCGAGACTCCTTAGAGAGTTGTAGCATGTCGTATATACTCAGCCTTGCTGATATTTTGAGCAAGTGAGCAACGATGTCATATTCTAGTTTATTTATGATCTCAGGAGCTTTCCTTTCTTCAACAGGGGGATAAGAACTCTAGGCACCAGCTCTTCTTGCATTGGTGTCTTTCCTTTATCCTAATTGGTATTCTTCTTGGATTGTAACACGGCCATTGTTTTGGTGATTCAGATGCTTCTTATGGAGCATTCTCTTTATTTGGCATGATGTTAGTCATGTTACAAGATACCTCCATAGGTTCTAATGGCTCTTGGATCAGTAGCTTGAGCAATCCACAAAATGAAGTAGGTACCTCTTTCGGCAATGAAAAGGCCTTTTCCAATGCAATAATGCATTCCCATATTATACACCTTTCTTCTCGCAACATAGGGTAATAAAGGCAAACATTGCACCATCTTAAGGTGAAATCATAAAGATGTTCCCCTCCAAGAGGATGAATTCCTTGCATTTATACATTAGAGAACTGAGAAGTGTAGTCATGAAATCAATGTATGAATGCTTTAGTCAACACCTCCCAAGATTTGAATGATTCGGCTAGCAATGTTGCAATCCACTTTAGGGCATGACTATTACCAGCTAGTGAAAATGGGAAGCTCCTAATTGCATATGTCTTATTCTGAGACATCATCTGCACCAAGGTTTGAACCTTGTGGCCTTCTCTGAATAATTTCATCAAGGGACACCCTAAGTAACGAATTTGCTTAATTTCTAAAACAACCATTAAAATAAGGGCCTTCATGTATTGCAGGCATTCAAGGACCCTCACAATGTGCGATTCTACGAACACTTGCTCCTTTGGTGGGTCATCCATCACCTTCATCTTCTTCTTTTTAGCTTGATCGAAGGCCTCTATGAAGCTAAATGACATTCAATGATGAAAATAGGTTCTCTTTACTATGCAAAGATGGATTTATTCTACCTCTAGGCAATCAAGTGATTGTGTATCACTCCAAGCAGCGTACCTCCTTTTGTGAATATAATTGACTGTATTCTAGCCAAAATGCTGGTCTTAGTTAATAAAAGACTTCCTGATTCCTTCCTTTCTTTTGGAAAGGAATCATAGTAGGAACATATCTTGAAAGGGGACCCACTCTTTAGCACCTTGTATTTCCAAAGTTTGGAACCAGTTCTTCTTCACTTCCGAAGAAAGTGAGTTTTCAAAATTATTATTCATATTTATAAGGTCTAGATTTTCTCCGCAACACTCATCAGCATAGTGAAGGATGTGTGTGACCGGTGAATCACCAACATCGATGCTCCCTCTGGTGATCGCGCCTGCTATGAGAATGTTCTCGCTTCCTATTTGGCTAGCTTGTGGAGGCCTTGCCTTCGCCAATGTAATAGCAAGATGCCACTACTAGACACTTAAATGGATTATCTTCATCGAAGCTTGGGTTATTCTTAGTTCTCTAGTCTAGTAAGTTATCCCCAAATGCAGCCCATACTTCATCTACAGCTGATGAAAGCGACCATGATTGCCCCAAGCACAATGTTTTGGGTGCGCTTGATCAAGGCAAACTCTTCTCTTCTTTTTCCCTATCATTTTTATAAAAGGATTTGAGTCTCTTAAGCTAGAGGTAATCTCCAATGATGTATGGTTGGAAACATGATAGCTAACAATGTATACTTTTGGTATATGGGAATAAATCCTTCATGCACTCTTCCCTTTCCTTTTGCTTTGCATGCTTGATCTAGCAATTTTGTCCCTTGAACCTCACTACCGGGACCTCTAGGATGTCTTTTGGGCAAACATGATCCCAATCTTCATCATCGACCATGATTTCCCTCTGGACCTCTTGGCTAGAGATTTTTGGGAACTAACGATCAAATTCTTGTTCTAGCATTACTAAATTAGAAATTTCTTTTACCAATATGTTGTTAGACATCACTTGTGTATCCTTCTTTGGTGTAATGATTTAACTCTTCATGTAATGGTTAATAATTCTCTTTACTGTTTTGCATTTAATCACTGGGTCATTGATACCCCGATGGTAATGGAAGTGTAGGGGATGTTCACCTTATCTATTTTCCCTGGGAACAAGGGTTCCGATAGTTTTTAATTGCCTAATTGAATGAGCCCCAATAGAATTGGTATTTTAGCTTTGGGATCTCCCTATTCTTTGGTTGTCTATCATTACCACCAGTTTTTGGTCTTAGTGGTATTGACAGAAATGTTTGATTTGCCTCTTTCTAGTTTTTTCTTCTTGAGCTTGAAAGTGCTTTGTTTCTGGTTGTCATCTCAGACTTTACTATTTCTAGAGAGGGAGAGGAGGCATTCCTTTCGACTTGTCTCATTGGCCAACGCCCAGAAGGTGGTGATCTACTCATTTACTAGAATTGCAAGGTCGACCTTGATGCCATTGTGGCATAGGTAGACTATTTGTTCCTTTATTAAGGTCACCTCACATTTTTTAGCTTCTCTCTTCCAGTGATAGATGAATTGCTCTACTAGTTCATTAGCTCTTTGCTTCATGAGGGAGAGATTCGCTAATGTGACATCTTTCTTGGTCACAAAGAACCTTGCCAAAAATAATTTTTGCATGTCATTCCAGGTCTTGGATTGACCCTGCTGGAAGCATCAAGTACCACTGTAATGCAGGTCCTTTGAGTGATGAGCCGAATAATCTTAAGCAAAGATTGTGGTAGGAAACATAGGTTCCCATCTTAAGATTGAAGAGGATGACATGGTGTTGGGGATCATCCGTTCCATCAAACATGTGAAAGTCTATCATCTAGAAACCTGGTGGGAATGGCTCGTTCTTGATCTCCAACAAATATGGCCGATGATATATGTTTGGCAAGAAACGGTAAGTTTATTTGGCGTGGAGCCATCTAGTCATTCATCATCTTATTGAAGTGTGCCATGGGATTCAGGTTCATCGGATATGGTTGCGTCTGTGCATTTGCACTGAATGGTTGTGGTGGAACATTCGCACCAAATGATTATGCATGGGCATTAAAATTGGGCAGTTGCCGAGGTGAAGCAACTAGACAAGCAAGGTGTGAGCCATCCACTCCTATGGGGTCCCCTCTTGATGGGTTAAGGATGAACGGTCCTAGCAGCATGACCATTCCCATAGATGGAAGGTTGAGAGGATGTGCAACATTAGATGGTTGGCTAGGATTGTAAGTTTAGCCAACATTCTGCTGTGCACATACCTCCCTTAAACGCTGATTTTCAGTCTCAAGCTATTCCAATTGTCTCATTATTTCTTTCATGGAAGTAGAAGCTGCATTTCCCTCAGCCATATAAGATGTGACTATTAGGATAGATTGGTATCTACACATCAATTGGTGGGGAGATGTAGACAGTTGAACTTCTATCCTAACATCATCTGACAAAGTATGGAACATTGGAGGAGGCACCATAGATCTAGCCATCAACCTCATGATCATTCTCAAACGAGGTGGGCTAGGCAATGCTGGTGACAGGTCCTTGTCAACTAAAATGGTGCAAACACTAAAAGGCTACACCTTCCTCTTCTTCTGTTCTCTTTTCTTTGGGCTAAAAGAGTCAGCCCTTCTTTCCCTTTTCTCTACCTTTGATGCCTTTCTTAGCATCTGGCAAGTGCCTGTCTTATCAATTTTTCTATTCTGAGAGCAAGAGAGATTTGCTAGGACAACAAACATATCATTTCCCAAGTACTCACCCGAGGATGGAGATGGTCTTTTTGCTATTGCAATGTACTTTTTTAAAGGTAACTTCCATCTCTCCTTCTTTTCCTGGGCGGTCAACCTGTGGGTTGAACTCTTTTTTGACTTCTCTTTCTTCATCATTCTCTTCCCATTCCTTCTACTAAGTTGAATAGGGCCCTTAGGAACCTTGGTCAGTTCATACCTCTCAGAGCGATCGACAAACTTAGGATTGAAGAGAACTCCTATATGCCTCCCCTTTATGACTTTGGGGAGATCAAAAGCTACGACCTTCTTTTGCTTTATGGGAGCAAAAAATTGAGCACTCCCATTTTTAAAAGAGCCTAGAGAAGCATTGAAGACAAGTTCATCTCTAAAAATATGAGGAGCGTGAGGAGAAATAGTCTTTCTCTTCTGCCTCCTGTTCTTCTTATGTTTCTTCTTAACCTCGCTATTGTTAGAGGTTGAGATAGTTAAAGCAACCTTGGGAGCTGCTGGAGCAGCCTTATGTGTTGCTGGGGAGGTCCTGGAAGCCAGTGTAGCAGCCTTGGATGAGGTAGCAATCGAAGCCGCTGAGTCCCTCTTGTAAAAAACTAGTGTCGGGCCAATTGGAACCATGATAAAGGAGTGAGGGACACTCCTGTCGAAGTTCCAAGGGATGTTGATGGCAAAGCCACCACCTAGTAGAAATCCAAATGCCAAAGAAGATGACATTGGATTTGAACTTAGGAAAGAGAGAATGCACATGGAAATAACTAAAGATCTACAAAGAGTAAAAGAAGAGCTTAGTCAGTTCTATGAAAAAATAAGGTTTCTAAAATGCATTGGCATTACTTTTCCTTAAAGATGAAGGGTGGGATGTTTCACATCAAATTCATCATTTTTGTAAATTTGTTTTGTCATTTGATGGAACAACATAAAGATTTGTCATTCATAGAATAAGTCTGTTTTATTTGCTATAATTTTTAAATGAATTCCTCCATGAGATTTATCTGTTAGTCGATCCTTCATGAATATGCTCTGTCTATTGTAAGTTAGAGATGAACTCTGATGCCATAGACAAAGTCGAACAAACTGATAGACAAATTTGGTTGATCGATAGATGAATTATGCTTTGCTTTCTCGGACAAATGAAGTATGATGTTCTTCTTCTATTCCCCATTTGTTTGATGTAAGTGACAAACAAACTCTAATTTACTTTTTCTTGGATGAATTAAGCTCTACGCTTCATCTATAGGTTTGTTTGTAGTAATTTGTGAACAAATGTGGCTTTGTATTGAAGTTCACTAATCCAAGCAGCTACTTTATCTGTGCAGGTTTGTCTATTCTCACTATGCAGCTTCCACTTCATCTTCCACTTAGTCTATAGTAAGTAACAGACAAATTTGATCCTGTAGATGAAGTTGAATTTCTCATTTGTTATACAACAGATGGAGTTCATTTCTACAACTTCTTTCTTACTTCATTCTTGATTTGTCTATCTTTACTCAGATGAAGTTGCTTCATTTTGTTTATACAGCTTACTTTTTTGTCCTTGGGCAAATTCTTTCTTCTTACTTTGCTAGTTAGACAAAGTCTTTTCTCTTTGCGCATGATTATTCAAGCGGCTGATTTTTTATCTTTCTTCATTTGTCTGAACTATTGAAAAGATTACTCCTTGCTTTGACTCAGACAAACTCTAGCTAATTGATAGTTCTAATTTCTAGAACAACTTTGTGCTTCCTGACCATGGCTTCGTCTTCAGTTGTTTATCATTGCATTTGTTTATGGAAGTTTTCTCTTTGGATTCAACAAACAAAGCAAGCTTCTTATGGCTCATCTTCGAAGCCTTCTTTTCTTCTTCTTCCATAATTTTCAGAAATTTAATCCCTTTGGAACATAGTAGATGTTGTGACAGGTGGTTGTAAACAATTGTTATCCTACACTTAGAAATTTTTTTGAGCTTTCAGATATATTATTTAATCATAATATATTTTATCCTTATATGATTTTGACATGTTGTAGAGCAAGGATAATATACATTTTTATTTAAGTACATAATGTGAAAGCTTAACAGTGTATGATGCTAAATATGATTCAACAAATTAACACATTAAAGAATGATAACTTAAGATTAAGCACAACATGAAGTAAAAGATGTATGCTTGGATAATTAAACATTCATGATTATGTATACATTTCATATTATCAATTAACGTTTATCAGTCATAAATATACATTCGATTCTTAACAATTTAAGCACACATATATTGTATCTTAATACAAGTTTTGTTATCATCAAAATCATATATAATAATCTTAAAAAAATATACCTCATTACAAAACTCTAATTAAATTTCCAAATACATATACATGAAGGGATTCCAATCCCAATTTATCATACCATAATGAAAATACCTTAAATTCTTGCTCATAAGCCCCAACCCAAAGTTGGACTCCATTGTCTAACTTATCAATTAAAAAAAATAGAATATGAAGGCATGAGTCTAGGCAAACTCAGTAAGTAGGCAAATCGGTAAAAATAGTATCAAATGAATCATAAAGAATATAATCAAATCTAACAACCTTTGCATGTCCATGACATGCTAAGTATCCTAACAATTCAATTATGCTCATGATCACACAATCTCATACTTTAAGCTCTCACAGCCTCATGCTTCCTCATGCACAAAATCAACCCTTATATATTGCCTTATCACTAGGCATTCTTATCCATTTACAATCATCATCATTGCACACAAGACATGGGACACTTTTTATCCCATCCACCTATACATTCACATAAGAAGGATACTGGGAGACCCATTATCCCCATCCATACACACATTCATTCATCTACGTATGGTATACTTTCTATCCCATCACTATCGTACATCTAAAATACAAAAAGACCAGGAGATATCCACTATCCCCATTATTATAGCCAGAAAAATATCTGGGGATACATGTTGGAATTATTATATGGTTTTGATGATAACAAAACTTGTCTTAAGACTTGATCTTTGCTAATGATGATTTTAGTTTAGAAAGCTGAAATGAAGACAAATATGCTTAGCATGAATAATAATTATTGCAATATTTTGAATGCAAGCATATTACATAAATTATTTTAGAGAATGAAGTATTCATTATAATCCATAGTGTATTAACCTTGTTTATTATATGTTGGATCATAGATATATCATGTGCTTTATCAAGTTCTCACTTTCAGCTTTCATTGAAAAATACAATATTTTGATAAGTGTGCTTCACAGAGGATATTCTTTAGATGAAAAAGAAATTATGCTTAAATGATTTATCCATACTCTAACTTATATATATACAATATATGGATAAATGTATTTTGATGAAAAATGTCAAGTTAACAATGTGGCAAAAGTAGAAAAATTTCTAAGTGCAAGTTCCCTGCTACAGTACTTTTGCTATAGTAAAAGGCTATAGCAGATTGTCTAAGCCAAAATGGAAGATGAAGTGGATTGTCTCAGATGAAGTGCATTGTCTGAAGTGGAAGATGAAGTGGAAGAAGAAATAAAGACAAATTAGTAGATGAAGTAACAGACAAAGTGAAAGATAAAGCTTGAGTTAGCAGACGAAGTAACAGATGATTGCTACAATAATATGCTACAGAAATTTGCTAAAGTAATTTGCTATAGTAACTTGCTATAGTAATCTATAGATAAAGCTTTGGGCAATAAATGAATGAAGTAACAGATGAATTAATATGGTGATATACTACAGTAATCTGTTACAGTAATGGCACTACTTAACTCTACTATAGCACAATAGACAAAGCTTTAGGTAATCAGCAGACAAAGTAATACAAAGTGGTGCAGTGCTATAATAATGTTGCTACAGTAACTCTGTTATAGTAACCATCAAACAAAGCAAATTCATCTGCTACTTACTTCAAACAAAGCAGAGCTATAGTGATCTGCTACTATAATGTGCTACAGTAACTAGCTACAATGAAAATTTATTATTTTCAAATATCAAAATTCAACACTCTGCAGTAGATGAATTTTGCAATAATATTCTTCCAAGCAGTCCACAACCTCTCTAGATGGTAAAAATAGATAATCTATTAAAGGAGAATAAAATGTTTGAGGGTTCTAAGTGCTAAATAAGAATCAAACATCAAGAACCCATTCAAATTTCCAAGTGTAGGACTATAGATATTTGCTCTAGCCATCTGCCACATTTCAGAAAGTTTAAGTTACAGAGATTTCAAAATATGATCAAAGATGTCAATATAAATACTTTATTCAAAATCTCATCCTATCTAAAGAGACAATGAAAAGGTAATAGATGGATGAAGAAGTTTAAAGAGCAAAACACATTTGTCTAAAAATGAAGAAGCACAACTTCATCTAGAATCAACTATGGATAAAGTAGGAGATGAAGAGAGTCTGTCCATCTTGAAAGAGACTTTGTCTAATATTAACTTTAGACAATTGAAATAAAGCACCGGTCAAAGTGGAGCAGCTGAATCTATCAGAATTTATGGTCTTCTTTCTAAAACTGTGAAACAAGTCATAGCTGCAGCATCTCCTCATTCATCAGTTGCTTAAACTAGCTATTCACCTTCTTCTATGTCAACGTTGGCACTGCAAAATGACTTTAAGCATATGTAAATTAATTAGAAGATGATATTTTCAAATGGGAGATTATCAGAATGGTCTTCTATATTTTTTTCTGCTCATCTACTTTCATCTCTCCATTTAATGGAGATCATCTTCCTCCAGTGGTTAAGTTTTCAAGGGAGCTATTTAAGGAGAAGAGATGAGATAATTCAAAGGTGGTGAAGGAAAGCTTTTCAAATTTTCTTGAACATATGCAAATCCTTCCACCCATGGCTAAGAGCTTAAACCATCATCTATCCTTTATGAGCTTTAATCTGCAAATCTTTATGGCCATCATTTGTACATTTTGGGAAGATCTTTCCATGATGTTAGAGCTATAAAATATCATATCTTCCCTTGTGCTTCATTATAACACTTTGTAAAGTATATTCATTTTCTGGTTGATCTGAAAACCAAAGAGTTACTGGTGATCTCTTGAAAACCATCAATTTTGCTAGTAATCTTTGAAACTAGTAACCAAAAGAGTGTTGGAAACACTTTTTATGCGCCCTAGAGCTAGAATCGAGAAGAATGCTAGGAGCGCTATTGTATTTTCATTATAAGGGATATAGTGAAACCCAAGGCACGATGAGTGTGTGCTCTTGGAAGAGTGGATGGAGAAATCGTATTATTTGTGTGTGCTTTTTTGTTTATTTTATTACACTTTAATATTCTATTGCTTAGTTTACATTGCACAACACACAAGCACAAAAAGAGGAGAAGTAATCTTGTTGGGGACAAGCAAGAAATTTTTATAAACCCAATTCACCCCTCCCCTCCTAGGTTAAGCCATACTTTGGGAACTAACAAGTGATATTAGAGCGAGTTACATAACTAATTGTAGAGATCTGCATGACTAACCCAATATTATCATCGTTTATATTCTGCGAAGGATAATCCACCTCCCAACTTCCATACTTTGATGGTTCAAACTATGCTCAATGGAAGAGAAGGTTGGAAATTAGTCTTATGGCCAACGACCTTGATTTGTGGAAGACTATTTTTATTGGCTTTGTTGAGGATGAAGAGAGAGCACAACAAGATAATGTCAAGGCAATGAATGCCTTGCTATATGCTCTCTGCTCCATTTGCAACTTTTTCTTAACTTGTTAAAATGGAAGAGAAATGTTAGACAGGTTATGGACAATTTATGAGGGGCAAATTGATTTGTACTCAAATGAAACTAATGTTGCTATCGAGATTGATTTGAGTACAAAAAACCAAGTAGAAGAAAAGGAGGATCAAACTCCAACAAAAATGACTCATGGGTTAAGAGGGAGCAACCCAAAGAAGAAGAAGAAGAAATTGCTTAGCCTCAAACTCAAATTGAAGAACAAAAGGCTGAGGCAATTAAGAGATCCTCACAAGTTAAGGAGAAGCAACTTGTGAAAGAAAGAGATGTGGAGAAAGAAAATGAAGAAAGGAAAGTTTATTAGGCTCCATCAAAGGACAAATGGCTTCTTGATTCTAGATGAAGAAGATGTTTAAAGAAGACAAAGATAAAGGAAAAGTAGGTGCAGGTATGGCGACTTAAACCCAAGATCCTCTATATTCTTTTAATGTCCGTACTTAATTCATTTACTCATTTATTTTTTATATGATTTCATTTGTATAGAATGTTAAAGTTTAGTTTAGAATAACCTAAATCAAATAAATTCATGATATAAAATTGAAACATAAATTGAAAGAGAATTTTAGAGACACCTGGAAAAATAAAACATTCGTATAAGAAGCAAACAATTTAATTAATGAATGAATTATTCAAAATGATGAAGTATATTCCATTTTTCTAAGTAGTCTAGATTCATAACTACATACTATTTCATGATAAAAAGGAATTACACTATTTAAGTTGCTGCATAAAGCTCACATCTATTTGATTTTGTTAATGAAAGAAAAAGTGCAAGAATCTCTCAAGTGTATGCAGGAAAAGCTTGAAATGAGCACATCGAAGAAGGAGAATAATGAAAAATCAAGATCATCTTCTCAATCTACAAACTTCAAGCTAAAGAAAGAAAATCAACCGCTGAAATAAAAAGTCAAGAATGGCATCATCATTTATGAACTCAAATGTAGAAATTGTAAAAGGAAGTAACAAAAGAGATAAGTTTACCAAACTTGATATATACTTGATTGATAAGCATATTGAGCATATGCATTTCATTGCTATAAATTCTTCATTTTCCTAAAATGTACATCTAACTACTTTAGATTTGAATGGATATGAATTCATTATTTCTGAACTAAATCATTCTAAAAATTTAAATTGATACGCAAAATAACTAATCCTTAATATAATTACAATCCCAAGACATAGTCAAGCCTGTTTGGAAAACCTCATGGTTTAAGGTCTCGAATAGGCATTCCATGCCTAGCCATTCCTTCTGTAAGCATCATTAAAGCTTGAATTTGTAAGATTAAAATAATCAACAAAATAACTTCAATATTTATGAATGCTTAAACGTTATGCTCATGTCATGAATCATTGTACTTTATCCATTATTTATAATATTTATAACCACAATGTTTGTAAGAATGTTTGAGAAAATACAACTTGAAATCATATGATGAGGAATTCACATAATACATGATAATCTATTTCATCCCTAGCTGTTTTTTGTAATTTTTGCATGATCAAGAGTAGTCTTCAATATTTTGATCATAAATTTCTCATACACACTCAAAATTAGGCGATTCTTGATTCCTTGGATATAAATTTAAATATCTATAACTTTTATGTTTATCACTTTTACTAAATCAACCTCATTCTATGATTAGTTGGGCCTCAAAAAGATGCCTTTTTGATAGAGTGAAATTTCAAACTAAGTTTCAACTATTGGAGATAGTTGTAGTGTTCAATCCATAAATTTTTCATAAAAAATCAGAATCATGTGATTTTTAATTCATTGAAAATCTAAGAACAAAGGCTATAACTTTTATGTTGAATATATTTTCCAAATATAACTACAGAAATATTAGAATTTATATAAATGTGCCACCTTGTATTGATAAAATTCTTTAGTGATCAAATCCTATGTTGAATATTGAAATATGACTCTTGGATGATTTGTTCAATTAATAAGGTGCATATATTATGGTATGAATAGATTTGAAAAAGTAAATAATGAGCATATAAGGAATACAAAAGTCCTATGAATTTCTAGAGATGATTGAATGAGTGTGGTCTAAGTGAGCATGAAAAGTGATATCTATTTCAAATTGCTCCACGCTATTCAATTTCCATAATGAGATGCCTTATGTAACACCTGTGGTGTTGAAATTTGGGAAAAAAATTTTGTACTTCATTAAAGTGAGAAATTGAGATGATACATAGTGTTTTATAAAGAAATTGCTATAGAAGACTAAATGGAGTGACATGAACCCAAGTAATGATTTTGAGTAAAGTCTTGTATATGACTTGAATGACTAATGTAGCATGATTATTATGTATAATGTGATCTACATAAGATCTTGAGTCGAAAATTTCAAATAGTTTTGGAATTTTGAACTATTGAGTTAACCGTTCAAGTAAAAATAACTCAATAGGTGATTTTCATAAAATCATAGAAATTTCAATGAATGAATAGCCTTATATGATGGTTGAGGTGATTGAAATTTGCTTATGTAGATATGGGTAGAGTTTGATGCTTGAAATTCATAAATTTCATCAATTTAAATTATATAACAATCATAAGAACAAAAAGAACTAAAATGGTGAATTTGGGAAAAAGCATATTTATGATCAATGTGAAGGCCTAAGATAGTTATTATATGTATTGTAATGTGTGTGAAACATTGGATTCATTTTGGAATGAAAATGGCATATGGAGTCACTTACAGTAGAAAATTCGATTAAAAAGAACTGAAGAGGTGATTTTTGGCAGTTGTCCTCAAATGAGGTGGTGAATAGCATGAAGATATTTTGTTTTATGTATGTGATGTATGGGAAGTGATTATTATGATGCTTGAAGTTTTAAATGTGAAATGGGATCATTGATGGTCCGTATAAGTACAAATTATGAATTTGAACAATTCTTTATAATGAATGGGTTATTGCTTAAGTTTGGGGGTGAAAATTAATTTCTTAAATGAGTATTTAAGGAGAATTATGCTTGAAATTAATGGAAAATTTAATGATTGAAAGTCTAAGAATGAAAGATTAGAGAAAAAGTGAAAATTTTGGAGGAAAACTAAAGAAGCACAAGTGTATATTATGAAAATGCTCAATTTGAAAAAGGAGTCATTGTGATTGAATGTTGGCATGGATAATGGAATAATTTGAAATAGTGTTCAACATAAAAGTTGTATACATAAAATTATTTATCCAATGGAATAAAAATCACTTGATTCCAATTTCATATGAGGAAGTTATGATTAATACACTAAAACTATTCCAGATGATTAAAAAATAACAAGATTAATAAGTTGGGTCCACTTTATGTAATTTTTTGACATGTTTGAGGGCTAATTTAAAAAAATTGTTAATATGAAAGTTCTATCCCTTAAAGTTAGTCCAATGCCTCAAAAATCATGTAATTTGGACATTATATGTACAAGTTATGATCAAATTACTAATACTATGTTAGGACAGAATATTCCTGCCATGGCATGACTTTTTCCTGTCGTGGCAAGGCTTTAGAAAATCATTTTTTTGGCATGCAACAAGTCCATTGCATAGCATGGCTTTTCCCTATTGTGGCAAGGCAGTTCCATGCTGCGGCAAGGCTTTAGAAGTGCATTTTTTTGGCCCGTCCAACAAGTCCATGCTGCAGCATGACTTTTCCCTACTACAGTAAGGGTCCTATGGCGCGTCGGAGTACGAAAAAGTTTCACTTTTAAAGCCTTAGCCCATCCCATTTTTCTTATTCTGTTTTGTAGAGAATCATGCAAGCCTGCCTCTGAGCTTGAGTTTAGGATTTTGGATGGTAGGAAATGGAGGTAGCGCCGATTTCTTCCAAGTGGAGTGAGCTAATGGGAGTGTTGGACTTGGATTCTCATTCATGGATGGAATACACACCTAGATTCCATGGTAAGTCAATTATATTATCCGAAATGGTGATTTTTGTTAACTAGGGTTTCGTATGAACTATAAACAATGATTTTTGGGTAGAAATTTGTAGGGATTCATGTATAACACTATGGGGGAAATATTGATTTCATTGGTTATAATGATTTGGGGCTTGATTGGCATGAAAAATCATGAGTTATATTTTGCTAGGGTTTTTGTGAATAGTAAATATTGGAAAATTTTATGAATTTTGTGAAATTATCATGGGAGAAAGGTTTGATGCCTGATTTATAATGTTTTAAGACTCATTTAGAATGAATTAGACATATGAAACATGTGTTTAAGCCATGACCTAAATTGGGATAAACCAAGTTTTTGTGTGTGGGCTATGTAAACCTTAAAGCAGGTAAACGGAAAGCTTAATTGACTTGTTTAAGTGATAATTATGTTATAAAGGTTGTAAGAAAAGAGAGGTTCTTTTGATAAGTTATGGAAAAATTCTGATTTAGGTAGTATATATCACATATTTAATAACATTCTTCAATGAGAGAAATGATGAGTATGGAATTATGCACTGGGAAAGTATATGGGTTTAGCCATAAATCATATTCATTGGTTTGGAAGAAATCAATTCGAGCTATGTTTGTAATGAATGGGATTTCGCCTTCTATAGGATGATCTGAGAAGGATGAAAAGGAATAGAGTTAAAGAGTGCATAATGGTTCGTCAGTAGGTAAGTAGGCTTTGTTTTCTTATGTGTATGTGTGATTATATGGCATGATTGTGATAGGGATTATCCCATTTATTTGTAATCTGAGCTTTTATGTTTTGGGTTGGGGATATTGAATATCCTATAGAATTTTGTTAAAATGTATATTTAGGTTCTATAACTATGTTTGTAATTTTAGATGTTTGAATATCAGGATATGGATATTGAAATATATATGCAATGTTGGATATTTTCAGAATTGAATGTGAAGATTATTACATTGCCGATCATTAATTGTCAATCATGAGATATATCTTTGAATCAAACAATATGAAATAATTGATATATTGTGATATTGAGTATGAATGATACAGATTTCGGATTAAATATGATATAACATTGATAATTGTTTATTGATTATGATTTTGTTTATTAACATGCCAACTTACTGAGTTGTCTGAACTCAGGCCTTTTAATTTATATTTTTAGTTGACACGTCAAGTAAAGGATTTCTGAGAAAGACTAAAGACATTTGGATGATATAATTGAATGTTGGGATTAGAATCTCATTGAATGTGTGTAATTATATTTAATGATTTCAATTGATGTACAATTGTAATTAATAGATTTTAATTGAGGTGTTTTTGATAAAAAAGAAACTAGATTAATATATTGTTAGTAGTAGCATATCTTAATGATTTAATTATTAGTTTGTTAATGGATTTTGAGGATTTAAATTGTCATCATGATTCTACCCAGATTTTGGGTTGTGGGCAAGTTGATTTATATGTTTAGAATTTATATTATTGTTTTATTATATTTAATAAATAATTATAAAGGTTAAACCCTAATAATTTAGGGAATACTTTGTCCATTTTTTTGTAGAAACTAGTCGAGTTCCAAAATGGGACTTGAGTACCCTACCATAAAAGTGGACAAATCGAGGTGAAAAACAATGCAAAATGTTAGGTTGCGCCTCGGAAGGTAGGGTGTGACACCTTACAAGTATAAATAATGATAATTCTTACAAATCTAATCTTAGAAGAATTAAAGAAGTATTTTTCATGAAGCACCAATGGATCAAGCACTAAAATTTAACTGCTTTTGATAATCCAAAGCTTAGGTTAGAAGAAATCAGCATTCCTGAAGATATATCTGAAAAGCTACTGATTTCTAAGCATGTGAATTCAAGGAACTTGAGAAAGCCTAAGAAATGTTCAATTTACATATATATCATATGAAGGCGAGCTGTGTAAAAAACCGAGAAATGGCGAGCACCTTTCTTTGGAGATTTGGAGCGCTTTTACTTCATCTTCTAGTCTATCTGTCTATTATAAGTAACAAACGAATTGTAGAAGTGCAAACAAAATTCTTTTCTTACTGTTCACCAAACAAAGTAGCTTTGTCTATTAGTTTGTCTATTGTAAGTTACAGACAACTATTGACAACGCGAATAAGGTTTCTTCACAAAAGATGAATTGACTTCATCTATTAATTTTTCTATAGAGAGCTATAGATGAATCTAAAAGGCACAGACAAAATTTACATTCATAGTTATATTTTTTAGTCTACCATCTTAAGAAAGGAACATAAGAAACTTTGGTTGTACAAAGCATCACCTAATGATCAAAATGATAGAAATCTTAATCTGAACTAAGAAAAATTTAGTGTTGCCATCATTGAACAACATCAAGAAACTACAAACTAGTGAGAAAAATAAACACAATAACTAGGATCATGCATTGTCATGTAATAACTATTGAATGACTAAAATGATGTGTTTGTCAACTTATATGATTAAAACTTGGTATTTTCATTCTTGAAAAGATGTGGCAAAGTTTCTTATACAATTTCATTGTGAAATATAACTATTAGTTCAGTGTCCTTTATTTTTAATTGAGAATTATGATTTTGATGCATCCTTGAAATGATATATGAATTGATGCATGGTTGAAAACTATTTACATATCTTCAAAACTTCAATTATATTTTGGATTTTGCTCATGACATAAATCTATCCTTTATATTGCTGAAAATTAATTGTATCTCATGCTCATAGTTATGCTTTGTATATGACCAAGATCTATATGTGGTTATGAACTCTTTAGGAACCCAACAAGATAGGGGGAGAAATATGTAGATTTGTGAGTCATAACCTTAATACAGAAAAGGAGAGTGTTTGGAACAAAAGAAGACTTGAGAAAGAATGGATTGTGCTCTATATTATTTTTGCTTTGTGTGGTTTGATACAATAAAGGATAGCAGAACATTTTAGATGAAAGTATTGATCCCATACCATGCTCTTGATTACATTTACCTATCTTATCTTCTAATTATTAAGGGGAAAACATATCCCATTGATTTCATACACCTTTTTTATGCTAACAAAAAGGGAGAGAAAAATGTAGAAAGACTTAATTAAGAAATTAGGATGATAGATGGTATTAGGAAAGACTCTTATCATGACTTGCATCTAAGAGAAGAATAGAATCATATGTCATGATATATCTTTATTAAACTACATAGGATTACACATTCCAATTAGATAGGGGGGGTTTGCTATTAGATCATGAGCATTATCTTTAAATGTCACAAGTCTTCAAGTTTTGTCATCATCAAAAAGGGGGAGAATGTTGGAATTATTGTATAATTTTGATGAAAATAAAACTTGTCTTAAGACTTGATCTATGCTAATGATGATTTTATTCTAGGAAGCTGAAATGAAAACAAATATGCTTACATGAATAATCATTATTACAATATTTGAATGCAAACATATTACATAAATTGTTTTAGAGAATAAAGAATTCATTATGATCCATAGTACATTATCCTTGTTTATTATATGTTAGATCATAGATATATCATGTGCTTTATAACGTTCTCACTTTAAGCTTTTATTGAAAAATACAATATATGATTTATTCATGTTCCACAACTTGTGAAAATCATGTGGGGATAAACGTATGTTGGTAAGTGTGCTTCATAGAGGATATTCTTTATATGAAAAAGAAATTATGCTTAAATGATTTATCCATACTCTAACTAGTGTATATTATATGTGGATAAATGTACTTTAATGAAAAATGTTAAGTTAACAATGTGGCAAAAGTGCAGAAATTTTCAAGTGCAGATTTGCTGCTATAATACTTTTGCTACAATAAAATGCTACAATACTATAGTGCCAGACGAAGTGGAAGTGGAAGATGAAGTGGATTGTCTAAGATGAAATGGAAGACAAAGTGAATTTTCTACGATGAAGTGAATTGTCCAAACTAGAAGACAAAGTGGAAGAAGAAATAAAGCTTTAGACAAATTAGTAGATGAAGTAACAGACAAAGTGGAAGACAAAGCTTGAGTTAGCGAATGAAGTAATAGGTGATTGCTATGTTAATTTGCTACAGTAACCTGCTACAATAATCTACAGAGAAAGCTTCAGGCAAATTGCTACCATGATTTGCTACAATAATCTGCTATAGTAATGACACTACAATAACTCTGCTATAGTACAACAAAAAAAAGCTTAAGGCAATTAGTAGATAAAGTAACAGACAAAATGGTGCGGTGCTATAGTAATATGCTACAGTAATATTGCTATAGTAGTTGGCAGACAAAGGTAATTCGTCTACTACTTATTTCAGACAAAGTGGAGCTACAGTTATCTGCTACAGTAACATGCTACAGTAATTAGCTATTTTCAAATATCAAAAATTCAACACTCTACAGTGGTTGGATTTTGCAATAATATTCTTTCAAGTAGTCCATTAACTTTTTGGATGGTAAAAATGGACAATCCATTGAAGGAGAACAAAATATTTGAGGATTCTAAGTGCTAAACAAAAACCAAATATCAAGAACCCATTCAAATTTACAAGTGCGGGACTGTAGATATGTAATGCCCTACTTTCTAAGGCATTACTTAGGTAGGTACAAGAGGACTCTCAGTCGAAGTCTCCCCTAAACTTACCCACTTACACCTATATACATTTACAAACATCCACAGATGCGCAAAATTATAGTCGCACTATAAAGATGAAGTGTATGGAAATCATTCTCGCATTTAATTAAATAATGACATGCAGTTAAAAACACTCTATGCAATTAAATTTACATGATTTACACCATTAACATACTGAATGAATCATATTTTATATACATTCCAAAATATTTATCAGAAAGATAAAAGTTTCTCATTATCATGATTTATCCCTCTCCTAAGCTTTAACTCCTCATTGGGTTCCGTCTTCTGGCCTGTCAACTAAAACATAATAAAATATAGTGAGTTCGAGTAACTCAATAAGCAAGCATAAATCAAATCGATAATTAATCATACAATATAATAAGATTCACATGCTTAAAACCAAACTATACTAAACTATACCATCATAGATTAAATACGATTAATAAAAAAATTCCTCATTCAAAATCCACTACGATGTCTACTATATCTGATTGTATTTATTTATAATGAAACTCACTTTCTTTTTAATGCAATCCTTTTATTTTCAGTCATTCAAGGTAATTTGCCCATAAACAATCAACACCATATTCAGGAGGCCATAAACCAAACCAATTGCACAATGTTACAATCAAATGGACTCATCTTTCTTACAACTTTGGTATACTCTAGTTTTTCCTACTACCCTAGCTACGAGTGTTATGAGACTTAAAGTATCCCACCCTCACTACAACTCAGGGGTTATAGGCTTCCCATTTACACCTACTAAGTAATCAAAGAAGTCTCATAACCAATAAGTTAATCGACCTCCTCACCAAGAAGGCAATATCCATAACAAAGCCCTAACAAGGGCGGGATCCTAATGACCCAATGACCATCCCAATAAGTGCCCAAACCCAAATTACCATACTTCATGCATGAGTAAATGTAAAATTCATAAATAGATGATAACATGTACATTCCATTATCAAACACTACATTATCACAAGTAAAATATTCAATTGTTGTCATGACATCGCATTTATCTAAACTTGTTTTCAATTCTCAATCAAATAAACAAACTCAATTATATTCTTAATAAAACATCATTTCCAAATGCATATGTTCCACTAAATGCATGAATAAGCTAAGCCATTAAATATAATAACATCATACCTCATCCTTCTCATATCTTCCTTATTTATCAATTATCCTTCAAAATATTCCCATAAAATACACTTTCAACAAATAAAAATATTATAAAAATACCTAAATTATTAATATACCAAATATTAAATTATTGTAAAAGTTACTATTCACAGCAGGGGATTGCCGCGGCAGGGAAATAGCTTGCTGCGGCAAGGTCACTGAACATACAAATTTTTACTATTCATAGTGGAAGCTTATCGCAACAGGGCAATACCTTGCCGTGGTAGAATCCCTATTGCCTTCCTTTTTGCCCTTAATCGAGCTCCTTGCCATGGCAAAACAATACCTTGTAGCTGCAAGGTCATGGTTGCCACCTATTTCTCCTAAAAATTATCCTATTTGTCCTATTCCCAATAATTCCTATTTAGCCACTTTAATTCCCTCAAATGTCACTTTATTTAACCTTGATTCTCTTCCACTAATTCCACCTATCCATCAAAATACTTTAAGAAACAATTCAATTCTATTTATAATATATAGTGGTTTCATAACCTTTAACGCAAAATCACAATACTTCATGTGCACTGAATTTCTTCTAATTCACATTTTCTTCATTCATATTTAATCCCCCTTCTATACAAACTTCTGACAACACAATGCATTTAGTTTACCCTTGTCTAACGTGTAACAAGCCAACTTTATCCTAAAATTAACTCCTACTATCATTGATCAGTATTATCAAAGAATGATTCAAATTTCAAAAGAAGTATATAAAAAATTAACCTGCTTTCCTATGTGTATCAACACACTTCTCTTTTGCTATGATCCTTATATAGCCAAGCCCGAATTAGCAATTTGGAACTCCTCATTCAAAGCATGTATCCTTTAATTATCAAAGCGTAGAAATGTATTACTTATGATTTTTGTTCTATCCCTTAACTCTATTTAAAATTAATCCACTTTCTTGATTACCCTTCACTAAAAAATAATGATTCTAGCATTTTACTTTAAAACCTAAAATTTAGAAATCTAGTCACTGCAAAATATTAAGGAATGTTGGAAATGGTTTACCACTTACTTTAGTCCAAGTGAATTCCACTGAATCCCATTGCAAGATGAAACCCCAATCTGTTCTTCAATTTTCACGATCTAAGATCACTGAATTTAGTGGCTGCTTGATACTGGAGTGCTGCTAGGATAGTTGCTATCAATTTCCCCAACTCGATTTGTCAAACTCCATGGGAAACAAGGTTTCTCTAAATTTGGGGATGAAAGGGGAGGGCTGAAAACATTTTGGACTAAGAGATGGAGCTCGTGGAGCATTTTAAGCTCTACCTCTCATAATGCTCCGATGATGTAAATCCTTAGAAGCACATGTGGTCCACATATGCTATGTGCTTACTTTCTCTGACACTAAAATTTTTATCTGTATTTCATAATACTCAATTCCTTTCCTCACATTCATCAAGATTTTTTCATTTATATTACAAATCATACATATGTAATTCATGTACACACTATAAGCCAATTCTTTTCATTATAGAAATTTCAGGGTCTCATAAGATATTTGCTCTAATCATCTACCACATTTCAGAAAGTTTAAGTTACAAAGATTTTGAAATATGTTCAAAGATGTTAATCTGAATACTCCATTCAAAATCTCATCCTATTGGAAGAGACAATGAAGAGGCAATAGATGAATTAAAGCACTTATCAAGGTGGAGCAACCAAATCTGTCAGAATTTATTATTTTCTTTCGAAAACCATGAAACAAGTCAGAGCGGTAGCATCTCCTCACTTGTTAGTTGCCTGAACCATCTATTCACCTTCTTTTATGTCAAGGTCAGCAATGCAAAACGGGTCTAAGCATATGTGAATTAATTAGAAGATGACATTTTCAATTGGGAGATTATCAAAATGATCTTCTACATTTATTTCTTGCTCATCTACTTTCGTCTCTGCATTTAATGAAAATCATCTTCCTCCAACAGTCAAGTTCTCAAGGGGGCTATTCAAGAAGGAGATGAGATGATTCAAAGGTAGTGAAGGAAAGCTTTTCAAATGTACTTGAGCTTATGCAAATCCTTTTACCCATGGCCAAGAGCTTAAACCGTCATCCATCCTTCATGAGCTTTAATCTACAAATCTTGATGGCCATCATTTTCACATTTTGGGAAGATCTTTTTATGTTATTAGAGCTATAAAAGATCATATCTTCCCCTGTGCTTTATTGTAACACTTTGTAAAGTGTATTAGTTTTCTAGTTAATCTGAAAACCAGAGAGTTGCTGGTGATCTCTTGAAAATCATCAAGTTTGCAGATGATCTTTGAAACTAGTGAGTTTCCTAGTGAGCTCGTGAAACCAGAAGAGTGTTATGAACTTTGTTTACACTCCCTAGAGCTGGAATCTAGAAGAGTGCTGGGAGCACTATTGTATTTCCATTATATGGGATGTAATGGAACCCAAGGCACAATGAGTGTGTGCTCTTAGAAGGGTGGATGGACGGACGGCATTCTTGAACTGCTATTAAAATTGTATTGTTTATGTGTGCATGTTTATTTTATTTTTTTACACTTTAATGTTCTATTACTTAGTTTATATTGAACAATATACAAGCACAAAAGAGGGGAAGTAATCTTGTTGGGGACAAGCAAGAAATTTTTATAAACTCAATTCACCCCTCCCCTCTTAGATTAAGCCATACTTTGGGAACCGACAATGTTATCCCTGTCAATTCACCCTTGTAATCCACACATGCATAACAAACTACACATCAATACAATCATGGGACATTCTTGATCCTATCAAGTTCACACAGTCATATTAATACCATTTCAAGCATAATTATGGGATATCTAATATCCCCAATTATTCAAACATGCCCAAGTATTAAACATGGGATATCTACTATTACCATCCAACAATACATTCAAACAAAAAGAAGCCTACTTACCTTAGTTAAGATAGCTCCACAACTCTTCAATTTCCATGCTTGGCTTTCCATCAACTCTCCAATGGCCCTACACATATAACATACTTTGACATTCTACAATTACATATGTTTCATATGGAAATTCTACTCAATTTATAATAATAAGTGAAACCCACATAACCTACCTAACTGCCTTATTAGGGTTTCTTCTTTATTGCATTACTCAATGATACGTACCAAATACTCCACATTTGGTAACTAATGTCATCATTTTTAAGGTAGCTATGCTCATACAATGGAAGCTTTCATCAAGTCATTACCAACATGACTTAAAATAGTTAAAAAATTTCAACTTTAATATTCATTTAAGCTACTCTACAAAGGGTCTTTAAGCTTCATTTGCTCCACCTTAGGGCCTATGCATTTTACCATTTCCCCATCATTTCCCTATTTTTAAGGGAAATTTTTGTCAAAAATTTGGCTGAGTCTGCCTTCAAAATTAAGGATCTTAACCTAGCATATTAATCATATAGTTCTATAAGTTTCATAATTATAAAACAAAAACATTAACCACCACATTATCACACCCACACCCACACCCACGGTTACATGCTCAAGATCGGAACCATATCATGATGGCAATACATCCCAGGGGAATTATATCATTCTATCACTATGACATGCCAATGCTTTTCATTATGCATATAGTCTTTCAAATACAATCATATAATTATATGATGACATTACCATTATACAAATATAACATAGGATTCCAATCCCAACATTCTATGATAACATCAAAAATGTCTTCTACTCTTGCTCTCCAGCCCCAACCAACAATTGAGATTCTTTATCTGTTTTATCAGCTAAAACATATAATAAGAAGACGTGAGTCTGAAAAACTTAGTAAGTAGGCAAGTAGAATAGAAAATAATAATCAATAGAAACAGCATGTTCGGAACCAAAACATGGATAATAACATAGCAATGCAATCATACTATGAGGTCCAAGTCTTCAATTACCCAACCCAATGCTCTACGCCATTCAGGCATATCAAATCATATTATAGTTGTGCCATCCAAGCACATCATATCAAGTCTGGGCCACTCTGGGCCTTTCACATGTCATAAATGTGCCTTCTAGGCACCTTATATTATGATCACATCGAAATTACAAAATCATAACTGTGCTATTCGGGCAAAACTTCGTATCATTTGACAACCATTATGTCAAATACTAATTATGGAATGTTTCTCATTCCATCAATATATATGTTTACATATATACAACAAAATAGATAATCATGGGATAATCCTTATCCCTATCCATCATCAATTCACACATTTTAAACTCAACTACTACAATACAAGGAAATATTTACTATCTGTATCCAATCAGACATTCATGTATTATCTTCATTAGCAATTCACAATCAATGACGAGATATCCTATATCCCTTTCATGCATATATCCACACACAAGAATAAATATCATTATATATAAAATGCAGGATACTTTCTGTCCCTATATCATAGAAATATGTTGAGCATCACAATCCGAGCGATACCCATTATCCCAATAAATCCAAATTGTCATACATCAAAAATCACAAGAATGACTATATAATATAACTATGTTTAACCATTTATCCATCACAACATAGATTTTTTGGATATCCCATATACCCATCCAGTCGTGCAAGCCCAGATATGGCCAACAGGACTTTCCATATCCCCATTCAGCATTACATTCAACCAAAATAGGAAGCCTACTAACTTGATGAAACATTGCAAAGAGCCTCCCATTACAAAGCTTCCACTTTCAATTCACCACTTAAATAGTCCTATACATACAACATGTATCATATTTCACATTTATAGAATTACTATCCAAATACTTTCATTAATAATTAATTATAGCTAAAATAAAAAAGGCCCTCAACCCATTTTACTAAGCTCATAAGGTTGCAATTAAATCAAACTTGAATTATACAAATGTGACTTCTAAATTGGGTAATTTATCAAATACGCCAGGTACATCACATAATTCATACCCTTTCAACCAGGTATCTCAGGGTAATTTTATTTCTATCAACATACATCCATTATTCAACATGATTAATAATTAATTAGCCCCAATACAAGTTCACGAAGCCTTTAATTTCATGATTTAGCTGCTTGAAGCCTTTAGACACAAAACCCTTTCTAACCTCTCATTAGGTCATGACCTAAACTTAAATTTCTTGCATCCAACTCACCACAAAATCTTTTACACAAAGGATTAAGCAACCTTCTCATGAAAGCCTTACCAATTTCCCCCAAATTCCCCTAAGTTTACTATTCATGAATTGGGCAAAAACCCTAGCAAGCAAAAATTTTCATTTCAGTAAGGAGGGAAACAAACTTACTTTCATTTCCTGCTTAGCCATCCTCCCAAGCTATGAATTCCAACTCAAAGCTCTTTAAATCTCTATAATTTGTAGAAACACAGATTTACCATCTTCCTTCACCATTTGAACAACTACAACTTGAGTCAATGACAAGATCAAAGGATTCTCTACCTAGGTAAGATTATTTTCTAGCTAAATTAGCGAGAAATCCAGGTTGAAGAGATGGGTTTCAAGGCTAGGGCGCGGGGGAAGAAGAGGAAAACAGAATTGGGTTGAAACAAAATGGAACAAGTTTTAAAAACCCATTCACCATCATTGGCTACCAAACGACACCGCGGCATCAAAATCCGCACCGTGGTGTCAAATGCACTAACGCTCGAGCTTGCCCCCAGTTTGATCCGATATCGCAGTGCCAAATTTTGGGATGCGCCATCCATTTTACTACTGCCTATTGTGTGCGATTTTTCTCCACTTTTTCCCTATGTATTCTTTCCACTTTGATTTGCTCTTTTCCATATGCTTTTAATCATCATTCTTCACATAAAAATAACATAAGATGCACCATAATTTTATCTCAATTAACTTGCAATCAAGTCATATAACCATGCACACTTACATTTTACTCATGCAAAATTCATACATACTTGGATTGTTTCATTTCAAAACACATTTCTTCACCTCAATTTACCATTATAATGATTATAGTTGTACTAAAAATAACTATAATTTGTTCCAACACATAATTACTCACAAATTAACACCCGTAGGTGTTACACATTTTAACATGAAGATTATGATGATTTTAAGGCCTAAATCCAACTATTTTCCTCCTTCATTTGAATCACCAATTCTAGTCAACTAAACCTCATTCATAGGCATCACAATCCATTCATATAGTTGCCCATTTAGGGTATATTTTTTCTAATGCATTTTAAGTGCATAATTTGCACTCCAATGCACCACTATGGCTACCCAAAATTTAACTTCTATTTACTCAAGCCTGTAGTAGCATGAGCTAGGAATGGCGAAGGGTGCTGTCGGCAGTGTTGCGATTTGGTATGCATGGCGTACCGAGGAGTTCCATGTTTGAAAAATATGCCCTTCTCCTCTTATTTATTCGTCG
>JAYJMB010059118.1:16033-26868 GCA_036873735.1 Pouteria campechiana | reverse complement strand
TGCATGTGGGGCCAATTCTTTATTTTATGTGAGTTTTTAGCAGTTAGAATGATGTTGGCTCCCTTCCTGTCTCTCTTTGGTGGTCCAAACCCCAACCTCTCCCTCTCCCTCTCTCTCTCATCATGTGATTATCAATGAAATCGATTCCATTAAAATTTTCACAATAACTCTCTGTTAAGGCAACCAAGAACGATTAGATGAAATATAATTGGACAACCATACTTGCCATTATTCGTTCACTTATAATAACACTTGAAATTATTTTGATACAAGTAATGTGTAGGGCTATACTATTTAAAAATGTATAAACTATGAGTAAAACATGAACATTGCTTAGATTATCCATCTTAAGTACTAAAATGTCAAAATTATACACGTGTTTGGGATGATGAAGGCTTTCAAAGATATAAATGTCTAATGGAAAACTTATGGGTGCTCAAGTAGAATAAGAATATTGAAGGGTGTATATTATTAGCTTTTGTATTTCCATTTCTCCTTCCCTCTCTCCCTTCCCTCCCCCCAAATACGATACGTAGCAAATACATGGCTTTTTGGGCCTGCTGTCAACTTCAATTGCATTCTTGATAGGGACCCAAACATGTCCCAATCCTTGGACCTCACCACTACCAAAATACCCTCCCAATGCGTAATCCCCATTCACAAAGCTTGAAATTGGCTACCATAATCTGTTCCGATGAAATGATTGATTCCTTAATTTGCAGGTGCATGTGTATGATTGTTGTAGCTTTTTCCAAGGTGTCCTCAGCATTGTCACACGCGTATCATAATTTCTCCATGCATAGGTGCGTTGAAGAGAAATCTTGGGGGGATTGCGCTTCATACGCGGGCCAAAGTGGAGTGGAGTTGGGTGGGAATAGAATGCGGATATCGAAAATCAAAACCATGGAAAAATAAAAACATTTTATAGAAGGATAGGTTAAATGGTAACCAAATGAGTCGTGGGCCCACTAACATGAATAATGTGGCCGACCAGGTAGGTGTGAAGCTTTATTTTCCTCTGCAAAAATGGTGGCTACGGATGGCTCATGGGTCAAGCTCGCTGCTACTCCTCACCTGTAACATCCCACCTTTGCAATTTATTAGTAATTTCAATAAAGATCAAAATAAATGGTTCATAATTCATTATTTATTAACATTGGGCACTGAAAATTTGGTGTGGTTTTATTTTTATTTTGGCGCATCATAATGTTGTGGTTGGATCCAAGTCTTTTGTTGTGTTAGTGTTTAAATTGCTTGAAATGTACTGTAGTTTCTCATCTATGTAAAAAACAAAAGAAGAAGAAGAAGAACAACAAAAAAAAGAAAATTAGATGTGATAGATCAATTGAAATATATACCATAGTTTGTCATTTTGAAGGAAAAATGCATCAAATGAAATGGAGATTTAGCTACTTTTTCATCTGTTTTAAAATCTTAAATACATTTATGTTGTTGCCTAAGGACAGCATTGAAACATCTGTTCGAGTAGATATTATGATGCATCAAAAGATGAAATTTTTTGTTTTATTTTATATTTACGCCCGTCTTTTGATAAATGAAGCAGTTGATGTGATGGGGCCACCTAAGAGACGACACCCACAACAATAAAAAGGGAGAAAAAAAAAATCATTGGATTCCTTACTTGGGTGGCTCGCTTAACATCTATATAAAAAATCGGCTATGGATAACTCCAATCAGAGAGAGTTGTTCCTTTGGATAAAGCGAATTGGCCCCTTGAAAAGGACCTGATTGGACCACTCTAACTAAACCCTTCTTATTGCAATCTGTCTCCATGTGTTTATTCCTTACCCTACTTAACACTATTTAATTAGTATAATTCAAAAAATAAATGCACTGGAGACTAAGGTTTAAGGTTGAATCTGGTCGGATTTGTCAATTTGGAGTAAAACCATACCCGATTTGCACTCTTATCTGCATAATTCTCTAATTCAGATGAGTTGTTTTTAGATATTAACTAAATAAATGGTACTAAAAGTAATAAATAATTTAGATGTTTGCTAGATATAATTGTGACAAAAAACAGGCTACTATGAAATGAAGCTGTACATGACTTTTAAAAATAAAATAAAATAGAGGAGTACAAGCTGGCCCACTTGATGGACGGACCTGATTGACACTTACTTCCACGATGTTGAGAGCCGCCTCTGGAATGCTCACTCATGACGAGTACATCCTAGGAATGAATGAGAAATACGCAAAAGCCTAAGGTCAATGGGCCGTCCTCTACTTCAATTCAGGTGGTTGTTTAATGCTCTGGCATTTACATTTGCACCATTAAAAGCATGTGTGTCTCAGATCCGACCGTCCAAATCACTAAATGAAAGTATCAATCAAATAAAAATTTCATTTATCTACCATTTCTATGATATCTACCATGCGAAAATAGTTTGTTGACTTTTTATTTAAAATCTTTTGTTAACCGTCCCAAACAATGTCAAATAGGCGACGAAACAAGATGTTTTTAAATATTTCGTTTGTTTTTATCAGTCTGAGCTGGGTTTCTGTATCAAAGAGTTTTCAATTTCCCTAATCACTTCCAATTAAACAATACAATTTTAAGTGCCGGAGTATTATAAAATTCCAGTCAAAATAGAGTATTGATATTTCTTTCCTAGCATGTAGCCATCTGCCCCTTACTTTTAAAATCTGTACTGCAAATCTGGCATCCACCATTGAATACTGAAAATGTTAAAGTAGTCGAGGGTCCACCTAACGCTCTAACAGCCCAAGACAGCTGGGGCATCCCTTAGGTCCCCTCCAAGCCAGACTGGTTGGAATTCCAAGTGCCACAGAAGTGGCTAATTGAATCCGGCTTGATTGGTTGCCCGTCGGGAAAGGCTAGAAAAGAAAATTTTCATGTTCTAAAAGCTTATTGGACATGTACCTGCCACAAAAGAATTATCTTTTGCATCACTATTTATATTTTTAATAATCATTTTTTATTTTAATTTATCCACTCTGTGACTGACATTGTCCTATAATTTATTTTAATTTTATTCAGTGTTGTTGCTAAAATCCCCTCTCTCTCTCTCTCTCTCTATCTCTCTACTCTAACTTGTTCATTTTATTGCTGACAGTAAGAGATATCGTTTCATTTTTATTTTCATTCTTTATTAATGGTTTCCATCCAACTAAAATCAAGGCAACTACCAATGGCTTTTTATTCAACAAAAAAGATACATTGGAATCTATTATATAGTGTTTATAAAATTTTTCTTTTTTTTAAATTTTTTTCTGCAATCAAGCATTTGCTCACTCTTAATTGCCTAATTTTAATCATTATTTATATTTAATCATTACCTCCTTTTTTGGTATAAAAAGGTTTAGTTTTATCTTTTTTTAATTCTTTTTATGGCTTATATTGCCTTTTATTGTGTAGGCATTTTATTTCTTTTGTATTTTTTTTTTACATTTTCAATTATTTCCATGTAAACACAGCCAAAGGATTATTGATGATCCAGACCTTTCAACTGAGAAAAAGATTTTGTAAACCCTGCATTGGCTTCAAGATAGCCATGAAGAGGTGCTGAATCTAATAGACTGCCCAGATCTCTGATCAGCTTCTTAGGAATCCAGACTCCCTGTGGGGATGTGCACTTGAGTGCAAAAGAATGCAGCTTTGCGTTGCAGCAATCCAAAGCAATTTATAATTATCAAAACTAAGAGGGGAACAAAATACAAGATCCCCCTACTGCTCTTTTAGCCCCTCTGGAGAAGTGATCTGGTGCTCCAGAAATGCATGCGTTTTCCATACGCATATCCAATCTCGACCGTCCCTGAATTCTTTAGACTGCTATCTCTTTACATCAGATCAGCAGAAGCTCGGGCAAGCCATGTGTAACTGAAGGATTACTGACTGCTGCGGTCTGCCAGAGCATCGATAGGTGGAAGGAAGGACGCCGAGACATTTGGAGGAGCGGGTGCAATCAAAGAGATGCAATCAATGCAGACATGTTTAGATCGACCGTTGGAGTAATCAGGTGGTGAAGGAGGTAGAGAGCTCGACTCTCTCTGCTTTTTAATTGCGCTTTGGAGCGGAGAGGCGGAGGTTGGGTTGTTGGGGGGATGAAAAGAGGGGTTGTTGGGATGATTTTTCTTTTTCTTTTTCTTCTTTCACCCATCTTGTCGTGATGCTCGGTCTCAGGGTTTTTCTGAGGTCTGCGGTGTGATTTACGTGCTTTCTGGCTTTCTTCTTGCTGCAGGATTAAGAAATTATGGGGTTCTTATAGTGGCGATTTGGGTTTTTTTGTTGAAGATTTTTGGGCCTCGTTTCTCGCTTATGAGTACTTGGATTCTGGGCTTTGGGGTTGTTCGATTTTGTTTGGGAATTTTGGGTTGTTGGTTTTGATGGGTTTTTCAAGTGGGTGTTGAAATTTCTAATTTTTTAGGTTGGGTTATATTCATTGGCGATGAATTTTGGAAATGCTTCAGTTTCTCTGATTATTTGTTGCGGTTCGATTTGGGTTGTGTTTGACTTTTGAGAGGGAGGTAAGTATTTCGAATCCTGCGTTGGATTTTTATCGAAGATAAGCTTCATCATATGTGATTCTTTATCTGTAGCTCTCGTTTTGAGGCTGGTGGGCTTCCTTTCTTTTTTTTCTAAAAATCTAGTAAAAGTTCAGATTGAAATCAGACTCTGTTCGTTCTGCTTTTCCTTTTTTTTGTTTCATTCTTTTGGTGCCTTGCTTTTCCGTCCTGCTGTTTCTGTTTTGATTTTTGAAAACCAGAGTCCTGATTTGGGGAAAGTTCAGAGTCTTCCGCTTTCTGTTGGGGTTTGGGTTTTGAACTGCTTCTGGTGGTTTTAAGCTGTTACATGGGCTGAACCCAGACCCTTTTTCAAGTGGCCTTTCCTTGTTGGGGGTTTTTGCAAGATTGGAGAGCATTCATGCATCTTCATCTATGGAAGCCTCTATCCCATTGCGCTGCTCTAATCTTAGAAAAGAAGGGCAGAAGAAGAAGCGGGTCTGGTTTGAAAGAGGAAGGCAAGAGGAAGTCTTCAATCCTGCGGCAATTGCAAGAAAGTAAGCTGCGTGAAGCTCTCGAAGAGGCGTCCGAAGATGGTTCCCTCGCAAAATCTCAAGACATGGATTCGGAGTCCTTCTCCAATCTGGATGGGAGCTTTGGCCGTTCCAGATCCCTGGCACGGCTTCACGCCCAGCGGGAATTCCTGCGTGCAACAGCGCTTGCAGCTGATCGCACGTTCGATGCTGAGGATACCATCCCAAGCCTGCAGGAATCATTCTCCAAGTTCCTCACCATGTATCCAAAGTTCCAGTCATCAGAGCACATTGATCAGCTGCGGGATCATGAATACAGCCACCTCTCGGATGCCTCCGCCAAGGTATGTCTTGACTACTGCGGATTTGGGCTCTTCTCTTTCCTTCAAAACTTCCAAAACTGGGAATCAACAGCCTTTAGCTTGTCTGAGATAACTGCGAATTTGAGCAACCATGCTCTCTATGGTGGTGCTGAAAGAGGAACTGCCGAGCATGACATAAAAACTAGGATAATGGATTACCTGAACATTCCTGAGAACGAATACGGCCTTGTTTTTACCGTCAGTAGGGGGTCTGCATTCAGATTGCTCGCGGAATCCTACCCATTTCAAACCAATAAGAAACTGCTGACAATGTTTGACTATGATAGCCAGTCGGTGAATTGGATGGCTCAGAGTGCAAGGGAGAAGGGAGCTAAGATTAGCAGTGCTTGGTTCAAATGGCCTACTCTCAGACTCTGCTCGTCGGATCTGAGGAAGCAGATTGCTAATAAGAAAAGGAGAAAGAAGGATTCAGCTACTGGGCTCTTTGTTTTCCCTGTGCAGTCGAGGGTGACAGGGGCTAAGTATTCATATCAGTGGATGGCGTTGGCACAGCAGAACCATTGGCATGTTTTGCTGGATGCTGGTTCTTTAGGCCCAAAGGACATGGATTCACTTGGACTGTCACTTTTCAGGCCGGATTTCATTATAACATCGTTCTACAGAGTTTTTGGATCGGACCCAACCGGTTTTGGATGCCTCCTGATAAAGAAATCTGTGATGGGAAGCTTGCATAATCAGAATGGTTTCACGGGGTCTGGAATGGTGAGGATTGTTCCGGTTTTTCCTCAGTATCTTAGTGACTCTGTGGATGGTCTGGATGGGTTTGCTGGTACTGGAGATGAGGGGGTTGATGGGAATGAAGAATTCATGTCTGAATCTCACCATGGGTTGCAGTTGCCTGCTTTCTCTGGTGTATTCACATCTGCTCAGGTGAGGGATGTGTTCGAGAGTGAGCTGGATCAAGATAACAGCTCAGATAGGGATGGTGCGAGCACCATATTTGAGGAAGCTGAGAGCATTTCGGTGGGGGAGGTCATGAAGAGCCCAGTTTTCAGTGAAGATGAATCTTCAGACAACTCTTTCTGGATTGATTTGGGTCAAAGCCCTTATGGGTCAGATAACTCTGGTCAGTTGAATAGACAAAAGCTGGGATCACCATTGCCACCATCATGGTTTACAGGCCAAAAAAATCATAAGCTACTTTCTCCAAAACTGGTGTCAAAAATACCTAAGAGTCCAATTTATGATGATAGGCAGACAAACCATCGATCAGATGAGGACCATGTGCTGTCCTTTGATGCAGCTGTCATGTCCGTCTCACAGGAACTTGATCGTGTTAAGGAGGTCCCAGAAGAAGAGCAGTATGTGGAAGTGGATGCCTCCAGAAAAGATCCAGATTTTCAGTATGTACAGAATATTGGAGCAGAATCTGAAATCAAAGAGGAAGTAGACTCCAATGGAACAAAATTTAATTCTTCTCTAGGCAGATCAAAACCCTCAAGCCACAAGCAATATGGTGGCCGTGGGAATGGCTCAACATCTGAGATATGCCAGGAGAGCGTTGTGGAAGGAAAGGAGAGTGCTATAAGGAGGGAGACAGAAGGTGAGTTTAGGCTTTTGGGCAGGAGAGAAGGCAACCGATTTGGTGGGGGCAGATTTTTTGGTGTTGACGAGAATGAAAGGGTTATGAGCATGGGCCGAAGAGTTTCTTTTAGCATGGAGGACAACCACAGAGAGCATATTTCGGAAGGTGGTGAAGTGTCAGGGACCACATTTGATGATGACATTGTCAGTGATGGAGAAGATGGGGATGCAGATGAGTGGAACCGGAGAGAACCAGAGATAATATGCAGGCATCTTGATCATGTGAACATGATGGGTCTCAACAAGACAACCCTTCGGTTGCGGTATCTGGTCAATTGGCTAGTGACCTCGTTACTGCAGTTGCGATTGCCGGGTTCAGATGGGAGCACCAGCACGCCTCTTGTACACATTTATGGCCCAAAAATCAAATATGAAAGGGGTGCAGCTGTGGCTTTCAATGTCAAAAGCAGCAGTGGGTCTGTAATAAATCCTGAAATTGTCCAGAAGTTGGCTGAGAAGAATGGTATTTCTCTTGGTATTGGATTCCTTAGCCACATTCGGATCATGGATGACCAGAAGCAGCTGCATGGAGCATTAGATGCAGATGATATGTTGTTATGCAGACCAATGGCAAATGGTCAGCAAGGCACTAAAAACACATTGGTCCGAGTTGAGGTCATCACTGCATCTCTTGGGTTTCTTACAAATTTTGAAGATGTCTACAGGATGTGGGCATTTGTGGCAAAGTTTCTCAATCCATCATTTGTAGAAGATGATGGACTATCTACTGTCCCAGAGACTTCAGAGACATGAGACTGGAAGCTGGCTGTGCACATTTTGTATCAAGTGTCAAGGCAAGCTGAGCTTCCTTCTTGCACCCTTCCAGATACTGCACCATGAAATCACGCATGGTATGGTTTTTCCTGGTGTTCCTTACCTTCTTCCATGAGAACCTTTTGTGGTATATGCAGGGTGATGGCTGTTGAGTCTGTGGTTGGAATTTGTTGATTCTTGTTGTAATTTTTGTTTTATTTCTTTTGGTTTGTTTTTTTTTTTTTTAATCTCTCTTTATCTTCCTGTAGAGTTCTTTTTTTTGTTTTTAGAAATGTGTAACATTCAATGGGGTCAGTTGGGACTCTATTTAATCAGATGATGTTTGTTGAAGCAAAAGTTTTACCAGGGAATTTGAATATACAGAACCATGAATTAGAATTGCAAACAAGTTCCTGTGATTGTCTTGTTTGGTAGATTCAGAAACATTAGCGGTTCTTGGATTTCAGTATGATATCCTCTGTCTAAACTGGACTTGTATTATTCTGTTGACTTGATTCTCTTTAGCCCCAAGTGGCTTCCCCTTTCATGCGAAAAGGTTGACTGTGTATTGAACTTCATTGGGATGTTATGCATTTATGGAGAATAGTCCCAATAGAACCATGGGCTCGGTTCCATGTCATTCTAGGTACACTTGTCTGCTGGATATCCTCACCATTTGAGAGGAAGACTGCCCGCACAACAGGCATCCTACCAGTGTTATATGGTCTGGAAAGGTTCTGATAGGTACATAGACGACCTTGATATATTTCTCCTAGTTCTTTGATACTTTTTTTGGTGGATGTTAAATGAAATGAACATTAATTCTCCCATTTGTTTTACAAAATTGAGATCATGCTGACTTTGTTCTGTGTACACAATACATTTGTTGCTTTTTACCCCAGATTGGAGATGGAAATTGGTCTGTGCGCCAAGTTGGTAACTGCCTATGGCCGATCAAATCCTGTCCTTCTTGAGATGATAGAAAAAATCTCTGTAAAAATCTTTCAAATTGGATTCTCTGACCATGCGATTTTGGGAGTTTCCTGCCTAGTTTTTTAGGACTGTTTATGCAGTAACTACCCCTTGGAACATTGGTCGACTTGTTTCTGTTTTATTCCCTCTAATTTAGTCCCAATATTCAAGAATAACGGTTGATGATAACAAATCCCTGAAGTAGTTCCTGGCTCCTCCTAACCATCCGATCTGCATGAAATATAAAATTGTAGCTGCCCCATGTCATTTTATTGTGCAGCAGATTCTTCAACCATCCTGCCATTTTCCTTTTCAGCTGAATCGTACTGAAAATTAAGGGTAATGTTGTTGCACAATCTAACAGGGTTGTAAGTTGCTAGGTTAGGCTAGTTATGGTAAACTGCCACAATAATCAAGGTTGTACAATTTTATGGCATCTTGGCGATGCTTTAAATACTCTGATCTGAAAGTGAAATACAAATAATTTTTATCCACAGGCCTTTTTTTTTTATCAAAGAGTGCTAACCCACCCTTCTAAGCCTTGCTCAGGCGAGCATAAGCTCTTTGATTTCAAGACAATCTTGTATGGAGGATTCAGCGGTCATTGGATGTTTATTTGAAAATACAAGAAATACGATGAATAGGTAAAAATGATGTAAGAAGAAAGGAATGTGATGTGAAACTATAAAGTGAATAAAAATGAAATAAATAAGGGATAGTAATTGGAATTAAAACGTGATTATCAGAAATAAGCGGGGATAGGTAATTGCCAAAAAAGGGATAAAAGGAAGATAGTTAATGCAACCGAGACCAAAAATACTGAGGTTTCGTTATTAACCATCTAATTTGGGGGCAAATGGTTCCAGGCGTTTTCATGGAAATTTGACCTTGTATTTCTTCAGCAGTTTGATATGAAAAGGGTTAAAAGGGTTGTGTGATAAAAATGGGAAAAGAATGTCTCACCCCACTGATTGATTTTGGGTAGGTTTTGAAGGGGTTGGTTGATCTACTCTCCCCCCCCCTTCTCTGCATTAAATGATTGGGATGCGGTGGCGATTCGTTGCATTGGGCATGATGGGGGAGTTGGACGACAGACTTCCACCATGTGGGCCCCAATCATACACTTTTTGAAAATTGAAATGATTTGCTGGGGATTGATTTTTGGGTGATGCGCTATGAAATCTATATTGTTGTGGTGCGGCTCTTCCCATACACGAGCACGTACCTTTGTCGGATGAGGAGTAGCTGCAGCGGAAATGTGGAGGAATCTGAGGCTACAAATGCGGCTTGATATAGAAAAATACCCACTAATAGCTGTGCTGTGGAAGCACGTATTGGGAACGCTACGTCTTATTATTCCAAGGCCGGCTTTCTTCAAAAAAAGATTCTTGATAAATGGTGTCGCTTCATTGGCTGACTTTTTTCTTTTTCTTTGAAATTTGCATCCATGATCATAAAATTTCTTGATATTGCACATTTGCACCCCTCCTTCCAATTTCGCAACTTGCATATATTTGAAAAAACTCCATTAAACCCACCACCGACCACACCCAACAATGGAAAACCCTCCAATCTGCACCTTCCAGTAGAATTTTAACATTAAAAAAAAATTAAGAATAATCTCTTAAATCATTTTTGTTGACCAGCATTCTCCTCATCTGATTTGGCTAGAAAGGCGTCTGTCCCTTATCGAGTTTAACAGTATTCCAACTGATGCTTTCTTTATGGCAAGCGTATTTTTGAGTTAAACTGCAAATCCTGAGGGTATGGGTAGGGGTGTAAATAGGGTCGGTTGAACCCGAATCCAACTGGGCCAACCCGATTTCAAATTGGTTACTCAAATCGGGTTAAACCCGACCCGATTTGCCAAATAGAATTAGTTTGGGTTGAGGGGTCGGGCGACCCGATTTGATATATACATAAATATTAAAAAAAAAAAAAAAACGAGATAGCTTTCCCGGGCCCCCGTCCCCTCCGCATTTCCCTTCCCTGACCCCTGCCCTTACATCATTTGGGCCGTAGTCCCTCTCTCCTCCAGTCCCACTCCGGCCGCGGTGCTGCCTGCCCTGCAAGGCTGCAACCGCAATCCGCAAGCCATTGTCCCTGCCCATCTTCTCCGGTCGTC
>JAYJMB010059118.1:0-15933 GCA_036873735.1 Pouteria campechiana | reverse complement strand
GCCGCGGTGCTGCCTGCCCTGCAAGGCTGCAACCGCAATCCGCAAGCCATTGTCCCTGCCCATCTTCTCCGGTCGTCCTTGCCCATCACCGTTTGGCTGTTCGGCCGTTGTAAGAGTCAACTCCCGCCGCCTGCACTGCAATCGCAAGGCCCTTCGTCCCTGCCCATCGTCTTTTGTCCCTGCGCCCATCGCCGTTCGTCCCTGCTCATCGCCGCAGCTGCGAATCTGTGAGCAAGCCCCTTCCCCTTCTTCTTCTCCGCTGATACCTCACTCTACTCTGTTGAAACCCTCACTCTGCCATACTGTGATCTGGAATGGATCCATGGGAGTTTTTTGAGTTTGAGAAGTTTGCAGCGGGAACAGAGGCAACTGCAAAGAAGTTAGCAGACCTCAGCAGCCAAGGCGTGACAACCATCATAGGAGGTGGCAATTCTGTTGGCTGTGGAGAGAGCAAGGCTTGCTGACAAGATGAGCCACATCACAACAGGTGGCGGAGCTAGCTTGGAGTTTTTGGAAGGAAAATCACTTTCTGAAGTTCTCGCCCTCGATGATGCAGCTCCTGCAGCCCTCTAAGGCAAGTTCTGCCTTTTTGTTCCATGTTTCCATTGCAAAGAATATGCTGGGTAAATTTTCTTAGAGAGGGAAACGACGATGATGCGTTGTAGATGTGACGTTGGGTTGATTGATAAGACTTTTCTTCTCAGGCATGAGTGTTGCCTGGGAATTGGGATTTTATCTCCATCAGAATAATGGTTTGGTTGATTTTGTCCATTGCACTTTGCCATGTCCTTAATGCATATGTTATAACTTTTGCGAGAAAATAAGAGTATTTCAGGGGAAAAAATCATTTTTATTATAATTTATTTAATTTTAATGTAAGTGGAATTGTAATTTGTGAACATTTGCTGAATATTAAAATTTGTTGGATTATGATGGTTGAGATTACTTTTTATTTATAGGTTGTCTTGTGGCATTATTTTTATCCTATTGTGCATTTGACTCATGTACTTCCTTCCTTTTCTAAGACAAACATGTATTATTTAATATTTTTTAACCTTAGTTGTTAACTCAAATTCAACACGAAACTAACCCGATTTTCATAGGGTTGGTTTAGGATTGGGTTTAAGTTTTACAAATAGGTTTAAGGTTGGATTGAGATTTTACAAATAGGATTATGATTAGTTTACCCCAACCTTGACGGGATTTACACCCCTAGGTATAGGTCTATCCTTAAAACTAAAAAGGCAAATATGCAATATTGGAAAACTTCAGCATACCCATGCAAATTAAACTCTCCTTTCAGAGCAAAACTTCAAAAGAGTAACAGTGGCATGAAAACCAACGTTGACTCACCCACAGTTGCTACGCAAGCAGCCATGTGATGCATGAAAAAAGCGGCACTTCAAAATGCCTGACATCCTCATCATCATTACCATGCAATTTAAAATGTGTTAAGTTGTGATGATATGATAGCATGATTGCAAATGATCCATAGCTATCAACCATTTACCTAGATAATATAGATTACAAAAGTGTTATACCTTGAGTTGGCTGCTGCTACTATGTTAGTACTGACCCCATTTATGAATGATTAGACGTTCATATCATACATTTGGTATTGCCTTGTTGGCTAAGAATCCCATTCATGAATGATCAAACAACAGTGTCAGACAGAAAGATGACGAAGGATACACAGAGCACTCCATTGCAGAAAGACAACCGCATGGCTAAATCACCATTGGCCATGACGACTGCAATTTGGATGGTAGAGATTGGTGGCAAAGGCACATAAAGAAAGCACCAAAACATATAAATTGATAAAGTTTCTCATAATTTACAATGCCAAACAACCACAACATGAAAGAAGAAGACCTCTCAAATCAAACAGAAGCCAACCAGCAAAAGCCTATCTTTTATGTATTATATATAAATTCGAATGATCACGTTGTGGACAGCTTTAAAAAGAAAGAAAGTACAAATTAACAAAAGGATCATTACTGCAAATCTATCAGCATTACAACAGATTAAGGTTCTTTCTCTGTCTTGATCAGTCATCATACACAGAGCACCAGATGAGGTGCAGCTGCAATGATGGCAGCGCATCCTTTTCTGGTACCAATACTTAACAGTTGGTGCCAACCGAAATTCAAACTGGCAAACTGGACTCTGTCAACCTTGATAAGGCCAATAATGTGTTGAATGAGCAACAAATTCTCTTTTGAAAGTCAATCCCAGCCATTCTTCTCATGGGGGTGTTGATCTCTAGTCACTCGACAGAAAAAAGCAGAGCACTTCCGGCAGCTAACTAGGTAGTCATCGTCTTGATGAGGAAAGCTGTTTCCAGTGCAGATTCCTTGCACTGCAAATACCTGTTTTCCTCCACTATATCAGTTGTTAAATTAAGCAGAATAGGACGCTGTGGGTCATAGATGGTATCTTTGCGGACCCGGGCAACCCACTTTGCAGCTTCCCATACTCCAAACCTGACATATGAAATACAACATGGTAATTTATTCATACACTTTGCTAGAATATTTGCCATTCGAGGCATGTTGCTGCAGGATGCTGGACAATAAGCCAAATCCCAGAATTTCTTGTCCAAACAAGCTGCATAAAATTGGATCAGAGCACTTTATGGGCTATTTGAACTGGTTGGACTAGTTTGTGGGGGTATGATCCAGATGCAATTAGCATTCCCTCTGAAAAAGACAAAAGGACCTAGAAAACCTGATACAAAGATTCTAGAACATAGTACCTAGTGTTGAAAGATGATGTCACCAAGACAGCTGGATAAAGAACTCCTTTCTGAATATTGTCATATGGAGAGTATCTTCGTATTGCATCAAAATCTTCCACATCCGCAGGATATCCAAACTCTTCATAGTCAAGTGGTGTGAGAGGTAATACAGGATATAGAAGAGTATTACAAGCATCTAAAAATGGAACCTAAAAAGGGAAAGGAGATGACATCATTTGAAAATGGAGAGAGTAGGATAATGAAAATGAAACAATCAATGCAAGGAAGAATGCATTTAAAACTTCAGAAAACCTGAGCATACGATCCATCCCATCAACCAGGTATAGCACCTGACATTTGAACCAGACCCAAAAATAGGCCAATCCCAAAATTAACATGGGCCACTCAATGAAAAAACATTTGGGATTGGAAAACCCATCATTTAACCTTCCAAATGGTGTTAACCCACCATCATGTGTAATTTGTAAATGCCATCCATTTCATTCTACACAAACCTCTACCCCCATGATGAACTCCTTTAAAAGCAAGGTCCTCCAAAGCTATGGTGGGTCACCATGTAAATCTTGATGTGTTACATGTGATTTTCAGACTACTTTAAATCAGCCTCAAGGGAGAAAATGAGACTTTTCATGTCATTGTGGAACTGAGAGTGAACATGAGGTGTAATCTTATGTAAGTTCCCTCGTGTTGTTTTGCCAGTGCAAGTGCAGTCCATTCAAAGTGTTTTGCTCCAGAAGTGCTCCAAACTGAAAAGAATCGAATATGTGATACTTGTAATAGCCTAATTGATCAATGAAAAAAAGCGCTAATTGTAATTCTGTCAACAGAAAAATAGTGCTTCCAAATAAACTCTAATGATGCAGAATGCAAATGACACAGACACAATAGAAAGATAGAATTATAAACCAGAAAATAAAAAAATATGATACCTTCAAAACTGCAGCGCGAAACAAATCTGGGCGACAATTAATTGCTGCAGCAACCAAAAGTCCTCCAGCACTATAACCCCAACCAGCAAGCTTGTCTAGTTGAACATATCCCTTCTCAAATAGGAATTTAGCACACGAAATATAATCATCAACTGAATTACGTTTTTTTGTGCGCATGCCTTCATGATGCCATCTTTTACCCCCACCCCCACCTCCTCTAAGAAGACATGAATCCAGACAATATGTGAGCAAGCTATAATGGTGGAGACAATACAAATAAGGTAAATTGCCACTTAAACACAAAAAGTTACTTCCATAAAAGCGTTGAAGCATTTTAACTGTGGTAGGTTAGAAAAGCAAATGTGGCCAAGGGACAAAATGTAGAGGATTTGCTAGAACATGTAGTGATTCTTTTATTTAACCAAGATGTAATTAAGATGATACAGCATCACATGGGATCTTTCTCCCATGTTTTCTCTAACTATGAGCAGCACATTTGTATTCAACATCTTTTACACTATTTCTTGATACACCAAGAGAGCAAGAAAGAGTTTTCTACAAATATGAGCAGCACAATGTATAATCAATCTTTTTTCTTTTTCTTTTTCTTTTTCTTTTTCTTTTTGTGTGTGTGTGTGTGTGTGTGAGAGAGAGAGAGAGAGAGAGAGAGAGAGAGAGAGAGAGAGAGGGTGGCATGTTTCTACAAAGCCCTGGTTCAAACAAGAAGGAATGACCAAAGTGCTAGCCCTGATATTGAGGATTTGCCATCAGTATGTCTCCAAGAACAATTTGAAGACAAAATCTTCAACTTTTAGCTCAATGCCTCAGTATAAATGCTTTCATACTTAAAATTTGATTTCTGCTATTTAGAATAATCATTGCAGATTTCCTATTCAATTCAGTGATGTGCCAAAATGCTGCCTAAGAAGGATGAGAGAAGAAAAAAAGGGGAAAAACCTGACATCAGCATAGGCAACTACCCAGCCACGATCAAGCAAGCTTTTTAACTCAATGCGCCAGCGTTTGTCCAACAGCTCCTCATAAGCTCCATGCCCATGGAGTAGACCTGGACTCTGACCTTCCAACTTAAATTTGCGTGAGTACACTACTGTCAATGGAACCATAACCCCATCCTTTGAACATACGTCATAATACTCACAAGCATAAAACTCTGATAGATCGTTCCATGATCCATTTACACTATCTGCTTCGGCTGCAGTGCCCAGGCTCTTTGATTCTGGCAATTTCTCAGGATGGCCAGTCAAAGAACGTCTTCCATACAAAGCTCTTGTCCTATCCAGCAACACATTTTGTTGTTGTACAATCGCCCAGTTACCGTTCGATAAGTTATAGTCTACTACAGCGTCAGGCATCTGTTGCAAATCCAGATGTAAAGAAATGTAAAGTAAAATGGCAATCTCATATCTAGAGACCAAAAATTATTAATTTGGAATGGCACTGATAACTCTTATTAAAATAAAGAACAAACATAAAGACCGAAATGGCCATGCAAAATAAAAGACATGATGAAAGCACCTTAAAATACAAACTCATTACAAGCCCCATGGTGCAATTATACGTGAATTCATGTGATTGGGAGAAGAGTAACTTGAAAAGAAGGGGGGGAAAACATATTGTTGCATCAGTGCAATTTGAGCTAATTTTAATCTTTTTAAGGGTGCATTTGGATTATGGTAATACTATGTTACATGGGTAATTTAATCTCAAAAAGTCAACCAGAATAGGCAGACTTGATAACATCACCATCAAGGAAATACTCTTAGTTCTCTTGTTTATCTTTGGCAGTAAAAGTTTAAATATGCATTGCAATCTATCTTTAATTTGTCCAAAATTGATTTATTGAAGGTAATCCTATTTTTCCTACCAAATTTCAATTTGAACTATTACATAATAAATATTTCCAATAATCTTGTACAATCAATTAGTTTAATATAGCAGCTATATAGCTAATTCACTATTAAAACAAATTGTGTTAAATGTTAAATAAGCTATTCCCATTGCATTATGTGGGTGACAAAGGATGTTACCTGGATCCAACCAATCCCTAAGAAGTATAAATTATTAGAAAATTGGCCCATTGAATGGTCTATGGAGTTAATTTTAAAGAGACAAGGATTGTGCCACTTAGGAAAATTATAATTGAGTTCTTTCTATACTGTACAGATAACAGTATTTGAATTTAAGAACCTAATATGGGTCATATTAGTGGGATTGATTTTGTAAAGGTTTGTTATGCATGAGACCATTTTTCCTATGAAGTTCTAGAAAATTCTGGTATAAGTTGTGAAAATCCTTTCACAGTCATTGTGATTAGGTGCTTGCTTTTAAGGTTCTACCAATTCATATCACGTCATCAGTAAAGAAAAACAGTCCAATTGATGATGATAGATGATGCAGCAGAGTTACTTGAAATTTAAGTAATCGCAATGATTTTTAAATTACATTCACAGTTTACTGTCATGAAATTACTCATAAAAAATAAAGTCATGAGCAAGCAATTTACAAAAAATTTGGTGGAAAGATCATGCAAACATTGTCATACCACAGGAGAGGACATTGTGAATCGCATAGTAGATGAGTAATAATCATAATTGGGCCCTGGTGAGATTTCACAAACATGCTTTGGAAGAGATAGGAAACTTGGATTAAGATCAGCTAGTTTCAGTGCTCTCTGCAAAGAAAAATAAAATGCAAAACATATTTTATCAAATCAGGACGAGAACAACTATTAGAATTTGAATGACAATTAAGAAATGCATCTTGTGATGTAAAAGGCTCCTAATCATAACTACATGCATAAAAACAAATAGTACAGGATTTATTGTGAACTGTGAACCCCCTACCCATGCCCAGCCTTGTGGCTGATTGCATGGGAGGGAGGTGCTGTGCGTACATGAAAAAAATGCATGAGAGGGAGGGGAACATGGCCCTCATGCAACCCCTCTCCTTATATATGAAAGGACCATTGCTACCCCATTTAAACCAAGCTAACAAGAGTATCTGGAGGTGGAGGGGGGGAGAGTACCATAAGAAGTGAAGTATCTATAAGTAACTTTTTATCTTTTGTAAAAATTTTGCAAAGTTCATATATTATATTATATTCTCCTTCTCTATTTAGTGGTATGTTATGTTCTCAGCCCTTGTGGTGTTGAGGCATGAAATTTATCCAACCTAGAAGATTGAAAAAAGGAAAAAGCCTCAAGAATAGAATAAGATACTACGTTACCTCAACATCCATGGGTAAAGGTAGAGCTATTGAGCAGATTCTCAATTGCTGGCCTTCTCTCAAAATAAGAACCATATGCGTATCACAGAAATCCAGATCCTCAATCATGATATTGGGGTCATCAAGAACCACAGTCTGCAGAAGCATGCAAATACAATACATTAGAAATACACTTTTTTGGGGGGAAAACAAATTAAGGAGGCACAATTTTGAGGGAAATGTCAAGGACGAATTCTGAAACAGAGTAAACCTGTTTGATTGATTATACAATACCAGAAAATGAATGCTTACAACAATTTGTCATTGAGGGCCTAAATGAGCACAGCTAGCAAACCTCCCAAGTTCTCGAACCAGAAGCTTCAACAGGACATCTCAATAGATAATGAGAATTGACTGGTTGGCCTCCTCTTGGAGCATCTGTAAATAGATAAAGATATCCACGATGATGTTCAAGTATGCAGTGAACTTGTGATTTGCATTCCCATATTAATGTCATGCCAGACATGGGGCTGGCTGCATCTATCAAGTACACCTGGCAGGAAAAAGCTTTGGTCATATTCGTGAAACTGGAGCATGAGCCGGCAACTGCAAAAATGTTTATTAGGGATGTACCTTTGATGAAGTGTGCGAAAAAGTATTTACAGTCACAAAGCGAAAATCCTTGCTATTCCTGATATTGACATAGACATTTTCATCAGATTCTTCCAGGATCAAGACATCGTCCTCTCCACACCCAATGATGCTACAGTAAATCCTGTAGAAAAAAGTATTAAGCTTGCAAATTGTCTTCTTAGATGTGATAAATGGGAAGTTTTTTTAAGACAGGAAAAATGTAGAATTACCAACCGATATGGTCTCTTATCAATGTTTGTTACTGTGTAGAGCAATGCCTTCCCGCCCATTGCCCATGCTAAATTTGCTACTCGATCAGCTTGGGGCTTACTGCATAGGGAACCCATATTTAAATCCCTCACAAATAAAGTAAAGAAGTCACTATCTTTGTTGTACATTGTGTATGCAATGAAATGGTGATCTGGAGACACTTCTGATAGCTCTTCATAAGCATACCCTGCAAAGAATGGAGGAGTTTGAATGAATGAAGGAGTTTTATCAGGCTAGTATTGCAGATGTTTTTGCGTCATTTAGGTGATCCAAATGTTTCCTATGGTGAAATTCCACTATGGATAGCCATCATGAATGTCTAATGCATCAAGCAATCCAAGTCTTTGCCAACAAATCACTTGCCTTGCGTTCACACCTATCACAATGAGGTCCCACAGTCAGTCATCTTGAAATTAAAAGGTGGGCAGGACAGTAAGAATTTTTGTCATGAGTGATAAGAAGAATTTCTGTTACGAATGATAACACCATCATTGAAAACTCATCAAGGGCTAAGGTTATATATTTGCATTCAGCTAATTGGCAACATAAATAAAAACATCACCAAAACATTATGTTCAGGAGAGAGATTAATAGAAAAGGACTTTCACTTGGCATTGATGAGCTCACTGAGTCCTTGTGATCTTCGTAACCACCACAGCAGGTTCAGCCTACAACTGGATGATCAGATTTTATGAACTACGATGCAAACCCACACCACTTGGATTGATCCGTATGATACTTGATGAAACTAAAAGAAAAAAACACTAAACAGAAAAATGAAACTGTTGATACCGCCAAATCTCTCAGCCTCCTGATTATAGTCAACCAGCTTCTGCTCAATCCTCCTCCCAGCAGTGAAATCAAAGCCTGCAGATGGAGCATTGTATGATATAAACTCCTCATTCAAGCTTGCCAATCTCCGACACAGGACTGGATACTGCTTTCCTTCTTCCACTCGTCTGTAATACAACCTACATGCAAAGCATTGCATCCTCAGGAGGCTGTACACTGTTTGGCAGTAGTACTGAAGGTTTTCTTCTGTCATCAACCATGCAAGCAAGACTACCATTCATTCATACAGGCCTGTAGAGCCTGTTATGCATGATGTCCACACTGGAATCTTTGCCTGGCTAATTTTGGCAATTGAACACCAAAAATCATGTCATTGAGTGAGTTTTCTGTTTATAGGGAGATATATATTGCCAACATAGAAGAATAGGGAACCACCCATCACTGACAAGGGAGGCCTGTATTGCCAACAATGGAGACTCTTGGGGTGAGGTTTCTGTTTGTTGGGAGGCTCATAATGCCAACATTACATCAGCCACCATTCATATGATGTTGGTAAATTCGGAGTATTCGTCTGGCCATTCATAGAGCAGATACACAATGCTGCAACATTACATCAGCCATTAAACAATTCCAGCTACTCAAACTTCATAATGAGCACTAAAAACAGCATCCACACCTCGAAAATGATAACAACTCATCTTCCCAGCATTTGCACACACTCCCACTATGAAAAGATTACCTTTCTAAAACACACCAATCAAGCACTTTTAATCAATTACTTGACACACACAAAATTCAGAGCTCAAGATAAAATATAGGGTGGTCCAAGCTCAGCCAAATCAATGGTTGCTGTTATCTTCTTAGCAAATTTTGGGTTATGCTCCCTCCCCCGGAAAACTGCACAATTTGAAATATTAGCAAATCGCTTTTTAAAACTGGGTGGGGGATGAAATATAACTAACTAGTTTGCCTAACCTTTTGCAATGGCAGAAAACATTCTAGTGAATCAACTTCATTGCATAACTAGAAACACATGGAATTCAAGAAAAGCAAGCACCAATGGAAATGTGAATGAATGATAAATCAGCCGACGGAGAAATGGGGGAATCGCGCACCAGGGGCCCCAACGGAGGGGCGGAGTAGAGAGGTAGGAAGCCATGCGAGCGGCCATCTCCGACTGGAGCTTGTGCTGGAGGCGGTCGGTGTCGCTCATGACGGCTTCGGTGTACTTCTCCTCCTGCTCCATGTAGACGTCCATGTGGCGCATGGCCACCTTGTCGGCGAGGTCCGACATCCAGCTGTAGGGATCGTGCCATGTCTGGCCGTGGAAGGTGAAGGGAACGGGCTTCTCCGGAGGCTTGGGTGGGGTTGGAGGAGGAGAGGGTTTTGGGGGCTTGCTGTGGGCGAAGCGGAGAAGACTAGCGGCATTCCTCACGGCTCGGAAACGGCGTTCGCAGAGGAAGCCCATTTTCAGATGGGCAGGAGAGGAGCGTCTTCGTTTTCGCCGGCACTGAGTCTAAAACCCGAGAGAGACGCGGCCACTGAGTCTAAAACCCGAGAGAGAGAGAGAGAGGGTGTAAGGAGAAAAAAAAAGTTGGCTATCTTAGCTGTTTGATCTTTTTGGGGCTATTGTTTTAATTTACGTGGCATCTATAAAGACAGCATATCATATATATATATATATTATTAAAATTAATATATATAGCTATGCGTTGTCTTTTTTCTTCCTTTTTTAATTTTAAAAACTTTTCTTTTCTTTTTCTTTCCTCCAGTTTAATATTTAACTATTAATTAGGATTCTATGTATCATTTGTTTAGTTAAAAATATAAATACAATCCCATAAAAGACTCATGCATTCTCGTAAGATTGGAATAATTTAAGAATGCATATGAATATTTTATTTTATTTTCTTGTTTGTGGTTATTTTGAAACTTTTAATTGAAATAGATTTTAATATTTTAATAAAATAAATAATATTAAAAAATTATGATCAACTTAAATATTATCGAACTATTATATAGGCCCAGACAAAAACTCCACTAAAATCTAAGCAATCCAAATTCTTTAAAAAATTATTTTCTATTTATAGAGTCAAATAATATATATTTAATAATTCAGATGATAAGTATACAATTCACTGAGGAATTTTTATTTAACGTCACCATTTGAGTTAACTGTTATATTTTAATTATAACAAAGTCAATCATATTATTTATTTTTGTGCACATCATTTCATTTGGAGACACATAATTTCATATATATATATATATATTTAATGTTATATCAGTTATGATTCTAAAATAATTTCAATGATAAAACATCAATTTCTATGGTCTACTTTAGTTAAGCCAACTTGAACGTCTGATTTGAATGATTTTTTTAATCTCAATTTAAAAAGGTTTATTTTAAATAGTTTTAACGCTAGAGAAATGTAATAAAAGTCATGAATCCCACTTTGCCTTGGTCGCTAATGCAACTGCTTTTTAAGTCAGACATTCCCCGATTGAGTTGGATTTTATTCCTCACCGATTCCGGCGCAGGGCATTTTCCAAACCGAATTGGAAAGTGGTTAACGTCCACGAAGACACGCATGGTGCACTGGCAGCTGCCGATCTCTCGGTGCAATGTCGCCTGCAATGCGAGTCATCGAATTTTTTACGGGCAACTTGGCAAGAAAATGCAGCATTTGGAGGCATCCATCCAACCAGGAATTCCTAATCCTACTCGGCAGGCAGGGACACCAATACTTGCGTTAATATTTAATACAAAACAGAGCAGCAGCTGGTTTTGCTTGTTGGGTTGACTACACATTCCAATTGATATAAATTTCAAAGCACTCAGCTCCAAGATCCCAAGGGTCTACACGGTTTAGATTGATTATTTAGTCTTCAAAATAGGCCTTTCAATGGATTACTGCATACCTGATTCTGCTGAAGCCGAATTCACCGGACGATTTTTATTACATCCCACAAGTCTCTGTCCGGGAAACCGTTCAGCTTCCTTCCAGAGGGAGAAAGAGATGGGAAGAGGAGGGATGCACTTCTTTAAAGTATTGATGGGAGACTTCTCTCATTCGCTGGTCAGTTTCTTCACATTATAATCTATCAGGTTTTCATTTTCATGCTTGGATTCGCATGGCATGGACTTCATTTTCCACCTCGCTTCCATGCCTTGTGTTCTTGCTTTTGGGACCCACATGCAGTGTTGGATTCAGGTGGTTGAATTGTTTTTGCACCATCTGGGAAGTCATTGGCAGGGCCTCGTGCAGATTTCATGGTGATTCAAGCAACATAATACACCATGAGACAACATGCATGCATGAAGCTGACTGCCTTCCGCTTAGCTCCTGGCCACGGAGGGCTGACTTCTGACACGCCAAAAGGCATTCAGTGGTAGTGCACTGATGCCTCTTCAATGCTTAAGCCAGCATGGATTATGAGGGTGGGCTAATGGTGAGGGTAAAAGATAGGTAGAGGGGGTGACAAGGGATTGGAGTCTGATGATCCCCATCTTTCTTGTGCCTTCAGCCATTCCCCATTTGGAAGGTGGATCTTAGAGTAAGGATAAAATACTGAGTGAGATGGTTCTGGGTGCTTGCAAAAGAGGGAGTTGTTTGTATGAACCTGGTTAGGATCCAAGCACGAGAACCCGACCCTTGCTGATCATCATGCAAATGCCATGCAACTTGACCGGCCAGATTGGCCCAGAGTTAGTTCCTCTGGTTAATTACCCACATAACACAACCAAAATGCCCAGCTAAGCTTCATAGGAACTATGGCATGTTGATTTCTAGGTTTTGGACTGTCTTGTAGAGTAGCATCTCAAGTTAAGTGGATTCTCTCTTGTCATTCCAACGGTAGTCATTTTATTGATTTGTTTTTTTTTTTTTTTTAATTTATTGAAGCGGATTCCTCCTGATTTTGTGAAGCGCATTCAGAAAGACATAACTCATGCAGTCCTGGAGTGCCCCAATGGCAGGATTTGGAATGTTGAATTGCAAAAAAGTAGCAGGGGTGTTTTTTTGCAGAATGGCTGGAGAGAATTTGTAAAACACCATTTATTGGAGAAATATGACTTGTTAATTTTTGGATATGATGGTAATATGAAGTTTAGCGTGCTAATTTATGATCAGTCTGCTTGCGAGAGAGATGAAGTGTGTAACCAGAAAACTGCTACTAAAACTGGTAGAGGGCCTGAAGAAGAGGATGATTCTATCCAAGGTAAGGAGAAGCCACTTTTTGTATTTATATTTTGGGCTGATTTTTCATGCGTTTTAAGAGTATTATACCTTGCCAAAATACTAATTGCTCTTAAAAAAAAAATTGTCATCATCATACGGTTCAGCTAGGAGTATAGGGTGTGGGGATATGGGTGCTTAATCCCACGGTTAGCAAACATCTTTTGATCTAGCTATTATAGGCAGAAATAGAACCTTCCCAAACTATCTTGTTGATGAAAGAATGTGATTCCTAGCCTTACAATTGGTCATCCTGTATTCTGATAATAATCACACACATGCAATTCCAAATGAAAGTAAGAGATTGGATAACTAGGACTTTGACATGGAGAGAATCTTGCATTAAGCTCCTTACATTATGTTTGTGTGCCTGTACCATTATAAAATAGTCAATAGGCGGATCCAGTCTCACCTGTGCAAGCTGACAACATACCAACGCCTGCATCCCTTAGGTCTAGAAGCTGTACAAGCTGACAACTTTTGTTAGCCTCATACATGTTAAGCCTCACTCGTTCTATACTTCTATAGTGCCCATTTTACTGTGAAATGTCTCTAAAACATCACTTTTATTTTTTTTAGAAGTCTGTTCTTCAGGCTTGGCCATTCAGACAATCGTTTCTGTAATGCAGGTCAATTCATACCTCCAAAATATTATAGTCCTGTGGAGATTGAAACAGAGGATGTTGAGTTGCACACACCTAGGACTGATTCAGGTGCTAGTAATGCTATTTTTCCACAGAGGAGGGGGCTCCCAAGAGAAAGAAATAAAGCTTGTGAAAATGCCTATGCTTTTAAATCCAAATTTCCTTACTTCAGAAAAGAAATTAAAAAGAGCAATGTTGTCAAAGGCAGGCTGGTGAGTTTCATGCTTTTGTTTACATTTCAATTGATCTAACCGTGCACATGCTGTGTTTATCCAGCTAAGACATGCATGAATATTATTAGAAAATCCTTTCATGGCCATCTTTTTCTTAGCCATGATTATGACCTGAATAGTGTTCATATGACATTTGCATATGAGTTCTGTGTCTTTCTTCTTTTTATCTTCTCCTTTTTCGTGAAAACATTAAAAATCTTGGAAACCCTTTTCTGGCCTTGATTTAGGGCCTGTTTGGCCTGGCGGTGTTTTTTAAGCGCTTATAGGAAGCGCGTTTGCACGTAGAGCTTTTGGAAAAGCTCCAAATCCGAGCTTCCGTGTAAAAGCCATATTCCGGCTTTTACGGTTTGAAAAGCGCGTTTTCATATTTCAGCCAAACACTATAAAATCGCGTTTTGGCTGCAAAAAGCGCGTTTACACTCCCAAAACGCCAGGCCAAACAGGCCCTTATCTTATCCTCTCACCTCTGATTTTTGGCACACCATGACGGGAGATCGTCTAATTTAATCATTGTCCACATATGAAGCAGCTAGGTGAATATGATTAAGGAATGAATAGCATCTTTCAGTTTAATGCTTTTATAAATACATGAGTAAAAACTTTCTGGCCAGACAGTTTGTTGAGAATCCTCTGCCAATCATTTCTTGTAATATTGTTTTGTTTTATTTGAAACCACATTTCCAAAGGCAGTCTGCTGAGCTCAATATATTATGCAACATTTGTGTAGAATTTTTTTGTCTTTCAAATACTACTTCTAAGAACAAATATTTGACAAATGTAAACATCCAAAGAATCCACGTTCCAAGTTCTGCACAAAAAAGGTTGTCTTATTCAAAGCCCCCAATTAGGACCATCCTTCTTTTCTACTTCACTGCTCTGGTCTGTTCTAAATGTGACCTTTAAGGAGAAAAGTTTCTTGGGAAGATCAAAGAAAGAAGTTTGTCATCCATAAGGAATTCTTCCAAAACATTTGAAGCTAATCTTTATTCTATAAACCGATAGCATATGCTATAAATACAGACCAACATGCAAATGAACCTTCCCATTGCTTGCTACATTCTGAACGTTCAAGATGAAACACAGCTAATCAAAGCTATGAGCATTGAATACAAAGAATTAAATATTTCTCCCATTTTGATTTCTTAGTACCAAGGTACTGGCATTGAGCTTTTAGTTTCTTTATTGTCAAGTCGTGTACTGTTCAGAGATGCAGTGAGCTACAATGATTCATTGCACACATGGGCAACCAGCTTGGAGCTATCTTCACTATGCAGGCTTTTTTAATTCCAATTTCAAATTTTTGTAAGTGTAGTTAGGGTTGCAACTTGCATCATCATTATGAATAGTTGATATCATGACCTTTCTCTCCCTCCCCCCCCCCCCCCTTCTCTCTCTCTCTAAACCGTTGTTTTATCTAAAATCAAGTGTAAGTTTTATTACCTACCAAAGCAGAGAAACAAATACCAGAGAATAGTTGGCTGCTAAAGAGGACATACAGGCCCCTGGATACTCAAGCAAGAGGCATGCAGGACCTCTTAAGAGAAAGAAAACAAGAGAGAAACAAATAAAAGAAAACAAGGATTTACAATCCATCACTGTCTTGTTTATCCCGTGAAAGTAGATGGTCATTTCCATCTTTGATTTTCTTAGCCTCACTATCCTCAATGGATGCTCTGTTAATTGCCAAAAATGTTTAGCAGATTTGCATTAGGTGGCACAAAGCACTGATTTCTACCCAGTTAAAACATGGTCTCAAGTCACAGCAACCCCAGCTCCAGCCTAGCTAAAAGGAGCAGTGCACATGGTTGGCATGGGTTTTCAGCCTTTGGCTATAGATTTCTCATGAATCCCATCAATGTGACTATATGGTGTTGTGCAACGGAAGTACATAATTTATGAAATGAAGCCAAAGTAGCTTGGATAAGACTTAGAAGATTCTTTGCAATCATCTCAGCTTGTTAGAGTGTGCAATTTCTCTCATCTAGATTCTACTACTCTCTATTTGAAGGTAGAATATTTTATTGAAGATGCAGGTGAACTTAACTATGCACATTGTTATCTATTTGCTTCTTTCTTGTTTTTTACGTTTCTCTTGAAAAGTTTCATTATCAAGTTCAGCATCAGCTATGACCACCAGTTTTTTTACTACCATCTTATGCTTGAAAGCTCTTGGCTTTCTGATGCTAACTTTGCAAGTGATCTCATGTGCA
>JAYJMB010059107.1:6097-20518 GCA_036873735.1 Pouteria campechiana | reverse complement strand
GCTGCATACCAGAAATTTGTGAGGGAGATCAAGGACCGAGCTCTTTGATCAAAAGATTGAAAGAGTATGGGAGGAGTGCTGCTCTTTCTCAAGGCGAACACATCATCGATTCCCTGAAAGATGCAGATTTATTGGCGCAGCGGTTGACCTCCGGTGACAAACGCTGCGGCGTAGTCTCCATAGTTGCCCCAGGAGGTGCAGGCAAGACTACGCTTGCCCATACAATATACAAGCGCGATGACGTGAAGAATTATTTCGGTGCTGCTGCTTGGATCACTCTATACAGGTGTCATGAGTTGAAGAATTATGTCACAAAAGAGCTTTTACCGGACATTGCCGAACAGGTCATGGACATGCCGAAGCAGGATGCTGCGCAGATGAATGGAAAAGATTTGCAGAAGATACTGTTAAAGTTTCTCAAGGAAAAGAGGTTTCTCATCGTCCTAGATAACGTGTGGAAAAAGGATGCATGGGATCTGCTGAAAGAAGCGTTTCCAGATGGGAAGAACGGTAGCAGAATCATGCTCACTACTCGGAATATGGGGGTTGCAAGACATGCTAATCCTAATCCAGCAAATCCTCCCTATAAGCTACCCCTTCTAACACCAGAAGGGAGCTGGAAGCTGTTTCTGCAAAAGGCATTCCCCTGGATGGTGGGTGAGATAACCTGTCCTGCACAGCTGGAGGATATCGGGAAAGAAATTGTAGCGGAATGCATGGGCTTGCCGCTGGCCATCAAGGTGATAGGAGGTCTCACAGCAGAAAGAGAGGAGGGGAATATGATGGATTGGAAGCTTGTACTAGGCAGCCTAAAAGAGCAGCAATCTCAAGAATCTAAGCATTGCTCAAAGATACTAGCCTTGGCTTATTATGATTTGCCCCATTATTTGAAGCAATGCTTCCTCTACTTCGGTCTCTTTCCACCAGGCAGAAAGATTAATGTGGAGAAACTAATGATGCTTTGGGTGGCCGAAGGCTTTATACAACCAAGAGAAGAGCAATCCAAGGAAGACACGGCGAAAGAATACTTTCTGGAGCTGACTGGTAGGAGCATGATTCGAGTAGCAGAAAGGGAATGGGATGGAGAGGCTGTAACGTGCTGGATCGATGACCTTCTTTATGAACTCGCTCTCTCAGAAGCTGGGCAACATCAATTTTTCAAAATTAACCATCAAGTGAGTGCTACTTCCCCTTGCTTGACGCGTCGACTGGCAATTCACAATCAAATAACTACTGATTCTCTAATATTTAATTCAGATCCAAGCCTCAGTTCTCTCCTGTGTTTTACCCAGTTAGTGACAAAATTACCTGGTGGAGATCGGATAGTTCTTAGGGTGTTGGACTTAGAAGGTGTAAAAATTAGTGAAAACACACTTGATTTCCTCATGAAAGAACATGTCCATTTGAAGTATTTAAACCTAAGTGGTACTTCCATCAAAAGTCTTCCCCCATCCATTGGCAACCTCCACAGTTTAGAAATTCTTCTTCTAGATTACAACACCCATCTACCTAAAGAAATTTGGAAATTGAACCGTCTAAGACATTTATATGCCCTTGATTGTGAATTTGGAGGCCTACCACAACTTGAACATCTTAAAAATCTCCACACATTGTGCATAAGTGTAGGGGACTGGATAGAAAACAATAGGTTGAGCTCATTAAGTAGCCTCAGGATATTGAAATTAGCTGGAGATATAGGTTCCCACTTTGAATGGCTTTGGCTCTCCATTGAAAAGCTCTTCGACCTCCGGTCATTGGTGCTATCTGAGTCTTCGATTGCAGCAGAATACCGGATCCTTCTTCCATACCTAAAACCTCTTTCGCATCTTTATGAAATGGTTTTAGCTGTAAACTTGGGAGGATTGCCCAAATCTGATGAATTTCCACCGAACCTCACTAGGCTTGTCTTAGATGGATCTGGACTGGAGGAGGATCCAATGCCCACATTGGGGAAGTTGGAAAACCTTCAGATCCTGCAGCTAAGCGGTAATGCGTACCAGGGAAAGAAAATGATCTCATCTGCAGGTGGGTTTCCTAAGCTAACATGCTTGGCATTTTTATGTATGAATGAATTGGTGGAGTGGATAGTGGAAGAAGGAGCCATTCCAAAGCTTGTACATTTATCCATCTCTGTTTGCCCAAACTTAAATATGCTTCCTGAAGGCTTGCGATTCATCACCACGCTCAAAGAATTGGAGACGTGCGATATCTCCATGAAGCTCTATGATCGGCTGCAGGAAAGTCAGGGAGAGGATTGGTACAAAATTCAGAATGTTCCTTATTTGCGTATTTGCCAGTAGAGTATTACATGCCTTGCCAAACCTCATAATATACATAGAGAGAGAGAGAGAGAACCTTTTGTAAATTCATTGATTTTCGTGTATTCTTTTCTTTTCTTTTCATTTTCTACTCTTCATTGCAGTAATGTTTGTTCTAATCATATGCGAAGATTAGCATCTAGACAACTGTTATTATTTTACCTACCTCTTGCATTTGTTTTACTCTTCAGTTGCATCTCTTCTTTATACGTAAATTCAAAAACCGTTGGAATATATATATATATATATATATATATATATATTGTCTGATATTCATAATTTCTGAGGTCAATTAGTATAAATTTAAATCAAGTCATTGCAGATCATTTTTAACTGATTGGTACAAGTTTAATTTTCGGATTGCTGTCTGGCGACTGATATGCAATGTTTTAATTTTCTCATTATGAAAACAAAGAATGATAAATAAGAACCATTAATTGTAGTTTCACTGAGTAGATTTGGGTTATGACAGTCACAATTTTAATAAATCAGTCAACTCAGATATGGGTGAAAAGAGGCACCTAAAGTTTAGGACCAGCAGCGGAAAAGTGACCGGCAACACAAAACTCAGGAAACAGGGGCGTCTCGGCGCATGCATTAATGTTTAATCACATAACCGTGAGGTACACTTAAATCACGTGACAACTTTTAACTACTATAAACCACAAGCCAGGCCAATGGAAATTCCATGTCCCTTTAAGAATGACATCAAAACTAGCTTATGTTAGAGGAGTTGATGGTAAGCTGTGGCTGGGAACGCCCAGGTCCATATACTGTGAAACAGTCCTTGCAAAGACCCAGTTTCGGTTCAGCCCAGACTTGTGTAGCCAGACGGCGAGATTCAGCCCATCCAGACTCAAACCCCAGTTTCAGTAAAGGCCAACATAGCGTTGCCCAGACTGAATTAGGCCCAGATCAGCCTAGCCCGGACGGAAACCCATCCTAGGCCACAGCCCACCGGCAATGACCACTTACCGCTGGTCGGCCAGCCAGGAAACAAAGAGAACAGAAAAAATATTTATATTTGGAATATATATATATATATATATAATTTGTATATATATTAAAATAAAATTTAGTTTATTAAATAAAAGAGGGATAAAAAAATAAATAAATCAAAAACAAAAATGAATTCTTATTCTATTTTCTTCCCTTTTGGAATAATTGAGGAGAAGAAGAAGAAGAAAATATTAAAATAAAATTATAAAATATAAAATAAATTAAGCGAAGCCACTTTTGCCTCATTAGACATCACATAAGTTGATCATATTGATTATCTGAGCCTTATAAATAGGCAGTTCATGAAATTAATGATGGATAACCCAACAACAACCTAAACTATACTACTAGAAGGATATAATATAAATAATCATTTGAAATTATGCATAAAAAATTAATATTTATAATATATAAATTTTACAGTTTAGGTGAAATTTACAAGGCCTATCCGTGGGAAGTTTGATTCATTATTTAGTGAATTTGAGTTAAATTACCTTTGCATCTGTAATTTATTTTTTATTGTATTGGATTTGAAGATCTTGTGATTTATGGATCTCAATCTATTTCATTAATTTATCATGATCTGAAAGAATTTATTTTAATCTATATTTGATTTAATTAATTTTAATTTAATATTTCTGTGCCTCAGTTATGGTTTGGCTTTTTATTTGTTAGCTAACTACCCATGACATGGCATCCTCATCAAGGATTCATGTTTGACTGGAGGACTAATTAGCGATAAAGGATTCAACTAGGACAGCTTTTCTTATATATATATATAGAAAGATTATCAACTAACACAATAATCTTAGATAGAAAATTTACTAAGGTTCATCAACCACGAGTGGGAAATGTAAACCATTCCCTTGAAAACGAAGTAAAGGACTTAAGCAAACTCATCTGTTGATTTGCAGCAGATTTTTGTCAAATTCTATCAATCATTTGGGCCCCTCTTCACTAGGAAGCCTTCATCTCCAAAAATTTTGGGCTGTAATCCAGCGGTAGCCATCAATATCAGCAGTTTGGGTCACTGACCATAAGAAATTGGAATTGATTGTTGTTTTTTCACTTTTTCCCTTTAGAATGTCCATCATCCTACAGCAAATGGTTGTGGCCTACCCACGTTAGTCCACCTCATGGGATGCATTATCCACTCAAGTCTCAGTTTTAGTCTTATATTCTTAAGACTTTGCTTTTAGTCATCATGCACAAGCATGGAAGCTTTTATCCTAATAGGCCTTCCAGCGCATGGAGTAGATTTCTGAATGACAGGTAAATAGGCAATTGCGGACTTACAGTGTCTTCCTTAGACCCACGTGAACTATGGACAACAAGATTTTTGCCCTTCGTGAAACCAAGGAATGCTTAAGCAATGCTTTTAGTTGTAGTTTTGCTGGGTCGACTTGGGCTGCGTTAATAACTGTTTTCACGAATCAGTCAACTCAGATGACAGTGAAAACAGACTTCAAAAATCTAGAAAAAATAAGTTAGGAACAACATATACAATGAGAGACGATTTAACCATTCGATTTTTTTATTTTTTATTTTTAATGAGAGAATGAGTTGGAGGGGACTTCTCGTGATCACGCGGATGCAGCAAGCAACAGACTCTCAAGTTGGATTCCTACAGCCAGTCAAGAAGATTGGTCATGCGCTTATTCAGTAAAAAGCCCAGGACATGCTGAAGTTCCTTACCATGGGTACCAGTAATTTAACGGCACACAACACAACTGACTCAACTACACCGATACCCAAATACTAAAATGCACACAAATGATCCTCACAGCAAGCATGCTTAAGCCATTGTGGGAGATTACCAATGTTCATACTAGTTGCTAGCATCCAGGTGCTGATAACTTTTCCCCACAAATCCAAGAACGAGATCAGTAACAAATCTAAAATGAATAGAAACCAATACAACACGATGCAGTCGCTAAGCAGCCAAATGTTGTTTTTTACCATGAAAAGTCAGGATCAACTATTACCTTGATTGAATCTAGGGCACTGCTGATCATGCTGATCATGTTCCACAATCCAAATTCCAGAAGAATTTCATAAGACAACTAATTTCATAGTAAAATGGTACAGGCCATATTTCATAAGCTGCATTGGGAGTACAGAGTCCCATGTTGAAAAAGCAAAAGAAAAAATTCAAGTTATTTGCGAGAGCAAAAAGCTTAAAAACTAGCCACAGTCAGTTCGAGAGTGAATCGGATGGCATCAAGGGTCTTCAGCATAGATTTTAATATAAATAATTGATTATTGTTGATTTATTTAGCATTAAAAAAATGTCTAATAGGTGACAAAATAGTTTATTTTTAATTATTTATTGTGTTAGTTTTCAAACAGCCCAAGACCGTTTGAAAAAGTTTTAAACCGCATAAGATGCACCAATAAGAAGATTACGATTTTTTTGGTTGTTTTCGTAAATTTTGTTTTATTCTCATGAGTTTAATTATAAATAACTTTTCATCAATGGAACAAAAAAAAAATACAAACTTCTGTGACACATAACATTTTCAAACTTCCCAGATATTAGATTGTGTGAGTAATTCTTTCAGGCCCTATTTGTTGATGAGGCTACTTTTTCCACCCTCTTTAATTTGATGTGATGTTTATAACCCCTGTCATCTTATAGTTATGGTTACTTATATTTTCAATCATCACCTCTTATATTTCTGTTTAAAAAAATTGTCTATTTTTCTTTTATTCACACGTAGTAACTTTTACCATTACCCCCTGTCCAGTCACATCACTTTCTCTACCTTCTCTTTGCAAGGTCCCACTCTTTATTTCACTTTTTCTCTGCTTTTGCTAATTCCCCAATAAACCTCAAAGTTGTATCTGGTTTGATATAAAAGAGATTTGAAAGTATGAGAATTAAGTAAAATCTGTAAAAGAGGTGTAAAGAGGAAAATCGTGATATCAGCAACATATAGAAAGTGCAGTAATCATGAAGTGAATACTTTTCATATATTTTGACACGTGAAAACAGACCTCAAAAATTTAGAAATGGAACACCTTTACATTTCATTGTTTAACCAGAGAAATACAGTACAACTTATGATCCCGTGGGGTCAACACACGTAGAACAAAAGCACGTGTTCCCAAACGCTGAAGAGAGCAAAACAACTAGACAAGAAAGGAAAACAGATAAAATAAGGTAGGAACAACATATACAATGAGAGACCGTTTAAACATCCTGATTTCTTTTAATGAGAGAATGAGTTGGAGCGTATTTCTCTTGATCACGTCGATGCAGCAAGCAACAGAGCCTCTCAAGTTGGATTCCTAAAGCAAGCCAAGAAGATTGGTCATGGCTCATTCAGTAAAGCCCGGGACATGCTTTTGTTCCTTGCCATGAGCACCACAGTAATTTAAAGGCAAACACCACAACTGACTCAATTACACCAATACCCAACTACTAAGATAAAAACAAATGACCCTACACAACAGGCATGCTTAAGCCCTTGTGGGAGATTACCAGTATTCATGGTGGTTGCTAGAATCCAGATGCAGATAACTCTTCCCCATCTTTTCTGATATAAAACCCTGGTCAACAAATCCAAAATGTTACACACAAAATATTGAGTACACGATCAGTAACAAATCCAAAATCAATTTTCTGTTTGACACTAAACCAATACAACACGATGCAGTTGCTATGCAGCCACCGATTGTTGGTTTTACCATAAAAAATCAGGATCAACTAGTATCTTGATTGAATCTAAGGCATTCCTCATCATGTTGCACAATCCAAATTATTGAGGAATTTCATAAGATAACCAATTTCATAGTAAAATGTTACAGGCCATATGGCTGCGCTGGGAGATACAGAATCCCACATTGGAAAAGTAAAAGAAATAGTTCCAAAAAGCCTAAAAAAGTTGGCTACAATCAGTTTGATAGTGAACCTGACACGAAATTTGGTATCAGGAGTACTGGATGGGTCTTCAGCATAAATTATAATATAAATTATTGATTAATGTTGTTTTTCTTTATGAGGCCGCGACAAAATCGCTCAATTTGATTATTTATTGTATTAGTTCTCAAACAAGTCTAAGATTATCCGAGACCATTTGGAAAAGTTTTAACCCATATAAGCTGCACCAATTAAAAATTGTTTTTATTCTCGAACGTTTTATCATACAACTTTTCATCAATGGAAAAAAATACAAACTTTTGTGGCAAATAACATTTTAATGCTTTCCAGATACTAGATTGTGCGAGTAATTCTCTTAGTCCCTATTTGCCAATGAAGATCTTTTTTAATGTAATATTTACCAATCCCAACATGCTCTAACAACCCTGCTTTTTAGTCATCATTACTGATAATTTTAATCATCACTTCCTATATTTCCATTCCAAAAGCCAATCTATTTTTCTCTTATTCACTTATTTTTTCAGTTTTTATCATTCCCCCTGTCTAGTCACATCGTTTCCTTTACATTATCTTTTCTGGGTTTCACTCTTTACTTCTCTTTTTCTCCTGTTTTCCTAATTCCCAAATAGACAAGGGGAGATTTTTATTTGTATCTGGTTTGATGATATGAAAGAGATTTGAAAGGGAAGAAAAAGTAAAATCTGTAAAAGAGGCATAAAGAGGGAAATGACGATATCGGCAAAATATAAAAAGTGATATTAGTCATAAAATGAATACAAATGAAATAGATAAGCTTTAAAAAAAAGGTAATGATATGAAGAAGTAGAGTTGCAATAAATAGTTAAAATGTCATAGCGAATAAAAATAGTATTTCAAAGTAGCTTTTGCACCTCTTTTGCAAAAGCTAACATAAATGTGTGAATAAAAATAAAGTTTCTACCTAAAAACAAACACACCCAACATGTTAATGCATGGAATCTGTGAATAACCAACCTCTTGGCTAACATGAATATCCATACCATCCACGACCTGTACAGAACCAGTAAACAGAGATCAAAGTTCATCTACAATATGACCGTAAAAGAATTTTTAACCCACATGAAGAAGGCATCACAAAGTCGTTTCAATTAGTATGCAATTGATTACATCACAATTTGAATTATAAAATTTGGCTGCTAACAATCTACCACTATTGCACAATGATGGACAGAAAATCTCAACGTCTCATCGTTCAGTGGCAATGACAAAGAAAGACTGCTTTTTCCTGAGAACAAGTAAAATTAACAAAGATGATCAGCAGGACCACCTACTGCACAATGAAATCCAGTTTGTCACAGTGATGGTAAAGGAAGACGTTGCCCTTGCTGAAAACAACAAAAGCAGAGCAGCAGGGGCAGGAGGGGGGGGGAAGAGAAAGAGAGATGTCAAGCATTTATGAAGCAACCAAACAATGGTAAGTATTTGTTGAGCACGCAGATTGTAGAATTTTGAAATAGTTCCCTTAATTGGAAGCAAAGACATGTTTTAAACAATATCCCTCTCCTCCTGGTCAAGTGAGCAAACAATTAGCCACTCTAGCACGCATTCATGCTACAGTCAACACGATCAACAGTCCACACATTTAACAGCCACCAAAATCATTCAACCTAGCCAAACCAGAGTCTAACAGAAACACCCCAGGCCACGGGTCAGCCTCATCAGCTGCCTAAAGAAAAACAAACAATTTTTTATTTCTCCTTAGCAATAATGTGTAGATGAGATGCAAAGCCCAGAAGGAAACTCTTGCAAGTACACACATGTGAAATAAGTACAAACATGCTTCCTGGTTACTCATGAGTATTGTTCTCCCAAGACAGGATGGAATTGACATGCTTCCCTTTCTTGTCCATTCACACTATGAGAAAAGCTAAGTTAAATTTCGTGACTTAAGAAACAAAATGTATTTAAATTTTATTTTATGGATATTTGGAACCAAAATTTCAGAATTGTATCTATTAAATTGCTTGATTAGAACATGAGAAGACATTATCATATAAATAAAAGACACCAACACACTGAATGCTATCATTTTAAGGTGCCTCTGACAACCAAAAACTAGCAATAATCCTACATTCGCACCTGTTAATTCTGATTTTTCACTCCAAGTGGAGGCTTCACAGATCCACTACATTTCCATAATGTCCCAAACATATGGATCAATCTAATGAGAAATACCAGTGCATGTCAAAAAGAAAGTTATATTATTTATAGTATAGTTTCCAGTCTGAAGACTTACATTTTGGACGTCCCCAACAGCACCTAATAGCTTCCTTGGACGACCTGCATGCAATGAAAGCCCAGAATATAAGAATAGAGCTCTAACATGAAGTAACTTTTGAAGAAAGTTCTAACAGCAATGAAAACATAGTAAGCAATATCTGTCTAACCAAAGAGAACAAATGCAAGATACAGTAAAGTCATAAAGATGTTAAAAGAATAGGTATTCATTGTAAAAAGAAAAAGTAAAAGACATGTTCATAAATGCATACGCTATTTATATTAATACAGAGACAATTCCGAAGAACCTATACTATAGTCTCAAACACATCTCAAAAGAATTCACCACTCAATTAGTGGATCTAGATCAGATCAAAACCAGAAAGTAGGAAGCACTACCAAGGGAAATGAGCAAAAGTATACAATCAAGCAGATAGACCAATGAAAAGCAAAATTAAAAGATTAAAAGACACCAAACCATCATTGGTATCTCCAGCTATGTATTTAAGTATGAATATGCTTCCTCCAATTTAGGTATGGTAATTCATGGCAAATGGAAAATCCCTACCATAGTTCTTGGTTCTACCATTTTCCCCAAAAATCTCATTCGTTTTTTATCCTATCCTTTCTAGGTGCCATCATCTATCCATCTCAGCATCCTCATTCTAATCTTGAATGAATGTAATTCTACCCAATAAAACAAGGATTCCCATTGCTACCCTATAAAATGTCCCCTTCAGTTTTATTGGGCATGCAACAATTGCATTAGACTCTGACAACACATCTCGACTTAAGTACTTATAATTCTTGTTGTAATTAAACAGACAGTCTCCACATCAGTTTTTTACTAAAAATTTTACAGAAGGAAAAAAGGCAAAACCTTGAATTCAACCAAAACTATGAATGATGAATTATGCAGAAACTCAGGCCTACAACAGGTAACTAAACACATGCAAAAAAATATTGTCATTCCTTCATAAAAAATTCAAGTTTTTTTTTTAACCTAGAAGGCATGAGACAGTTCACCTCGCTTGGGTTTCTGGACCTTCGACCAGATACTCTCATTAACTAAGCCTTGCTCTGATCCTTTCTATTGTGATTGTAAACATCAGAACTTCCAAAGTCAGTAACCCAATAACACCAAAACTCTATTTCAAAAGGGGGAAAATAGGTTAGCTAATCCCCTCACCAGTTTTCTTTTCTGAATGGATGTAGGCGAGAAGCCCTTCCTGTTAAGAGCACTCTGTAGACGTCTGCTTGCTTTGTTCTTCTTGCTAATCCTCTTTGATCACAAGTGTTTTTTTTAGTGAAACCATGACATAGGATACCTTGAAGAAAAGTTATTATGAAGAAATCCAAAATTCTAGTTTGCAGCAAAAAAATCTTACATCAAAATCTTCATCTTTTGTCTTTGCAACAAAAGCATCCCAGTCTTCTTTCTTCACATAAGATGGTTTTTGTGGTTCAGTACCCCTCTCAAGGTCTTTCTTGACCTGGACCAACAGCTTATACTTATGTTGCCTGTAACAGGATGAGATCTTTTTCCTTATGTAGCTTCTGTTAAGATCAAAATTATATCTTTCCTGTCAACCAACAGATGCCATCTTAGATCCAAAGAAAAAGGAATTCACTGAACAGTACAAGGGGTACACATGGAAATATTAATAATTATAAATCAAATCAAGATACCTACTGTTAACACATTCAGCACCAATTTGTAGTCTTCGACTGGAACATCCCCAATTTGCTTAAATCTGACAGGCAAACAGTGACATACATACGAATTGATTGATCTTTTGAAAGCACCAGCATTTGGGCCACTTGGGTTACCAAGTTCGTCAAAATCAACAGTCAAATGTCTAGCTAAGTTTCGTTGAGTTGCTCTGCCTGATTTTTTGGCCAGTTTTTTGGAACCTGGACCAGCATAAAACCTTCAAAAGCATGAGCGGAAATTCAAGATGAACCAAAGGAAAACTGTAATAATTCATAAAAAATATAACAAAGACCACATAAATATGCACCCAGTAATCAACTTACCTAGTGCTTCATCAGGTGCAAAGTTGGAACTCTCCATAGTTTCATTGAAAATGTTATCAACATTTGAATTTGGATCTAAGATGCTCATGGTAATATTATCTAGTATATTATTCTTGTATTGAAGATCCCCATATTCACTGCCATCTTCAGGGGTCAAACATGCATCTTCGTTCATGTTGATTTGAAGCATTTTGAGACCCAATGGCAGTTGTACTTGTTCTGTGGTTACTTCCTCCAAGTTGTCATTGTTATCGCCTGTTTTTATATTATTCAATGATCCAGAGCTATGACTTGGGAATCCTTGATTATCATCATCACCGCTTGACAATCCAGAGCTCAGTGAAATGTTAGGCACCACATCGACACCAGACCCACTAGAGCCATCTGGATAAAAGAATTGTAAAACATGATGTAAATATTTGATGGTCATTTTTTCTACAACTGAATCACAGAAACGTCGATAAAAAAGCATCCGGTAAATGAAGTGCTAAGTAAGTACATCTTGCATCCTTTGAATAGCATTTTAATAAGGTATCAACCATAGATCTTTGCACACTTATTCTATCTTCCAATCAATATAATAGCAATACTTCTTGATTTCATTTTTTGTTTTTTCAGTAAGCAACATTGTGATAGGAACTTTTTTAACGATAGGAATGAGAAGTGGAGATTAATAGCTAGGACCAATGTGTTCCCGAGTTGGAATGTTGGACTTGCTTTAAATTTGATCCACATCTTACTGGAACACTGAAATTCAAGGGGCTTTAACATGGTATCTACGTTTATATACTTTTCATGTATTCAAACCACTTATCAAGTAATCAAAAAAGATAACTCTATGCCTAAGGTAATAGGTTGGTCCAACATAAAAGCAGACTTGCACATGTTCAGGGTTCATTCATTGTTGGCCCACCCTTTGCTCCACTTGATTGTATGTGAACATTCACTCCAACATTTTTGGCATCTTTGGTGAATTCTCTATCGTACTTGTTGAATGTTGGGTTGATTTGGACCTTTTAGTGAGGGGAAAAAACAAGTATTAGTTTCGCATTCATTACAAGTTTGTCAAGGAGGCTTCTAGCAAATCAGTTTTAAATAGTGTCTTAATTTCCCTCTATAAGTGTAATTAGTTGGAAGTTGGTCAATTCAGCAATTAGATTAGTTGGTGCAAAGTTATTGGAGATTGCATAAAAGGATTTACGGCAAAAGGATAGTTTTGGGAACAAAAGCGGCTCCTTTTTTATAATTTATGCATGTTTGGCATGCGAATCACAACTGGAACACTTCTTTTCAACTACCCTTTGTACTCGTATTTTGTTGATTTTCTACTGTTTTCAAAGGTTCCTCCAATAGCCAGTACAGAATCAAAAGCTGTCTTTTGATTATCAAATGTTAACAGGAACAAATATGGCTCAAATGCATAAGAAGGCAATAAAATTTCCAGAACACCAAAAATCCCCAAAACTGCCAAAAGTGAATTTTACAATGCTTATATTTCCAGCAACCACAAAGTGGGAGCTGTAATCACTGGAATGGTGTCCAGTGGTGGCACACGCCACACCCAAAGGAAAGCTTGGAAAATCCCAATGTTCAGAAACAAAATCCCATAGTGATATTTTCTGATGAAAGAATACATTTTGCATACGGGCACAGGATGAACAGCTCCAGCCCAAAAAAATCGCCACTGAGCTAACCGAAACAAGCCATTTTTTTCCACCAGTTAAAAGCATGGCACATTACCACATTGCCGCAGCTGCTTCCTCCGCAGAAACAGAGCTAGAAGATCCTCGTTCAGCGCCTTCAAGAGCTCCGTCCTCGAAGCAGCACGAGCGATCAGCGTCGACTGATAACTCAGCAAATTCCGCAGCCGCAGCCGCTCTAATTCCGCCGACCCATCCCCCGAAGCCGCCGCCGCCGCAGCTTCCCGAATCCGATCGTCCAAGGCCTTGATCTCCTTATTCAGGGCGTCGATCTTGGCCTCCTCGCTGCGAACGCTGGAGCTGATCTTGTGGTGGTCTTGGAGTACTCGACGGATCGAGGACTCGATCTGATCCATCTGGAGTAGACGGGAATCGGAACCCTGATCCTACTCAGCATTTCTCTCAGCCGCAGCTGCGGCTTCTACATATTCTCCTCTCACTCTCTATGGAACGCAGGCAGGCAACTGAGCGAGGGAAAGGATAGCGGAAATACTATTTATAGTTCTTGAAAACATGGGGTTTGATTCGGATGTGGCGTCCGGTCTACTGACCTCGCCAGCTGTGAAACGACAACGGCAGCATCGACGCACCCGGCGAAGCTTCCGACCGGATTATGAACTTTTTCATTGGGGATTGCCTTTTTTTTATTAATTCTCCTTTACCATTAAAATTTATTTTTCATATCTGTTTTATAATAAAGCCTATTTTTTCTTATTATTTATATGTTTTCTACAATTATTATGCTGGTTTGTTATCATCGTATTCCTTTATTTTTATCTTGTTTTATATTCTATATTTATTATTCCATTTTCTAATTTTATCATTTATAGCATTTTTGCATATTGGGTGTGATCATGGGCCAACCGTAGATTTGGCGTAATGGCATTGGCAATGAAGGAAGTGTGGACATATAATAAGTGGCCCATAGGGTTTTATGGTTAGTACGAAACTATTTTTAGCCCAAACAAAAGACAAGAAAATGGTGACGTGGTAACCATTTGATCACCGTTGATTCCAACGGTCAGATAGTGAGCGGGAGATTCCAAACCAACCGTTGTTTTTTTTTTTTTTTGTCAAAATTTGTTGGGAATAAAACACAGATAACACACATAAGCATCAATCAATAACATAAAGAATAACGTGAATTGGTCTCGCAATTTACTCCATCAGAGAAAAAAATAATTGATTATGAAAGAAAATTATTACACATCTTTTCTTAGAGGCAACA
>JAYJMB010059096.1:0-26873 GCA_036873735.1 Pouteria campechiana | reverse complement strand
TTTTTCTCTCTCTTCTTGCCCCCTACTCTTTTGATGTTTATCCTCCGCTTTTCTGGGATCATCGGCCACATATTGTAGTAACTTCCCTCTTTTGATGAGCTTCTCGATTCTTCTTTTAAGATGAGACATTCATCAGTGTTATGGCTAATGTCTTTGTGGAATAGGCAGTATTTGCTTCAATTTAGATGGCTTCTTCTTTTGATCTTTGGTGGAGAGGAGACCTGGTATCCCTGTCTCTAAATTTCTTGGAGGACATGGGTGGCGGAGTAGTTAAGAGTATGCCTGGGAGTATCCTTGTTTATTACTATTGGTTTATTTTTCCCGGATCCGTGAGTAGAAGATATTTGCCCGGATCCATGGTGATGTCGACAGTGGCTTCTTTCTCGTCATGAAGGCGGGGATCGCTACTAGCTCCATTATCTTTTAATATCCTCTTCTTTGATGCTTTCATTTGCGTCTATGTGTCGATTCAGCATTTCCAAGAGCTCCAAGTAGTCTCTCGGAGGCCATAGATGTAGCTAGTATCTGACCTTAGGGTCTGCAATTCCACTTTGGAGTGCTGCTGCCGTGATGTTGTGGTCTAGCTTTTCCACATCTAATGTAAATCGATTAAATCTACTCACATATTCACGAAGAGCCTCGTTCTCCCTTTGCTTTACCATCATCAATGACTTCACTGTTCTTTTCTGCCTCCATTGAGCTATAAAGCATTTCCGAAAGCGCTCTTCTAGATCACTAAAGGATTTGATAGATTTTGGTGTTAGAGTTTGATACCAGGACAGGGTTTCTCCTTTGAGTGTCGACGAAAATGCGCTACATTTCATGGTGTCGGAGACCCCTACGAGGGTCATTTGACCATCGTATCTGGCGAGGTGATCGTCGGGGTCCGTGGTGCTGTCGAAACCTTCCAGGGATGACATTCTGAATCTTTTGGGAATCGTCTTTTCCAGGATTTTTGGGCAAAAAGGGGAACATTTTGCCAATGCTTGCTTCTCTGGCCATCCTTGGGTGTTCCGTCCTTCTAGTTTAGTGGCATTATCTTCTGAGAGTTTTCTTATCCCGAGGTGTGAAGATGCTTCTCTTTCATGGCCATAGTCGACTTGCTTATGAATCGGCTCTAAGATGGTATAGACGGTATTTACCGGGTTGTTGGCCGAGATACCCATGGCTAATGTGTTTTCTATATTTACTGGATGTGGTGCCCGCACATCAGGTAGTAATGCTCCTAATGCGGGGTTGGTGATGTAGACATCGGCTTTGTAAGGGTCTCTAGGTTCGTTTGTCGGACCTTTCTGACATTGGGGATGAAGCGGTGGTGGAAGAGCTTCTACGGCAGGGGGTCCACATAGATTGTTCCCTTATTGCTGTATAAATTGTTGCATCATTTGCTGCATTATCTCATGCATCATATGTTGCATCACCTGTTGGTTTGTCGGGCTAGGTTGAGTCGACAGGTCTTCAAGCTGTGATGCTGTATTGTTCTGGTTCGACGTGGACTATGTGTTGTTGATGATTATAGGGAGAGAGGGAGCGTTGTTTGTGTTTATAATGTCATCTGACATCTTTTTTGAACTTTTTAAAATGTTTTCCACAGACGATGCCAATGTTTGGGTGGTTCCCAAACGGAATGCTGATGCAGCTTTCGAGATCTTCCCTCCTTGATTCTTACGAGACTAGAACACTGATCAGAGGACGCCGGCGGTATTCCTGGCATCAACACTCCGACGCTCAAGTTAGAATATGGGACTTTTGGAGGGAGGATGGAATAAAAACGAATGGTCCCTCCTAAAGATGCATACTTGGTTCGTATTTATAGATGAGCAGAGTGCGTAGCCAGGAGTGCGTAGCCAGGAGTCTTGCGAATCTGTAAGCAAGTCGAACTAAGAAGTTTGTTTAGGAGAGGAATCCCTAGAGATACATATCCTAACTTCGGATTTTACGGAATTTGGAGAGATCCTGAAAAGGTAGTAGTCTGACGTGGCGAGTTACTAGCTTGATAACTAATATGTGTTAGAGTTCCCTAACAACAACATATATGATTTTTTAATTTTTAAGATCATCTGATCTCCGATTTAGGTAATTCAATAGTCGATTTTAGAATTTTTGAACGTTCTAGATCCAATAGAATAGTTAGATTGTCCAAAAGGTAACCAGATTATGATTGATCGAAAGGTCAAATTTATTTTAATGATTTATGAACCTCATAGACTCCAAATTAGATGATCAAGTAGTTGATATTAAGATTTTTAGACATTCTATATCCAATGGAAGGGTCAAATTTCCAAAAGATAGCCAGATCATGTAGAATTGAATGGTAAAATTTGATTTATTGATTCTTGGACCCCATAATCACTGATTTGAATGATTAGATAGTTAATCTCGTGCAAGACCCAATAAAAGGGTCAGATCACCAAAATAATTGCTAGATTATGCTTTCCTATTGGACAACTATGAAAGAAGGGGTTTTGTTACATGAATTGATGTGTGACTCACTAATCTATGCTGGTTATAGTATAAGATAGATCTTTCTATTATTATCTAATAAATTACATATGATTAATTAAGCTATCTTCCTAGTGGGCTGGCCCTGGTGGCCTAGAGCTCATCAGAAGAACATTGGATTATCTTATGGCACTGCCAGTTGAGCTCGCTAGTTGAGCTATCTTATAAGTGGACTAGCCCGAGTGGCCTGGGTGTATAGTACTAAATGAGATCTTCATATTGCTAATAGAGTTGCCTTGTATGGTTGGCCTGGAATATAACGTGTATTAATAGTAGCACATGATATGGGCTATTTTTGATACTTGCCGAGTATCTTTGATCTTCATTTTTAATATGATGTGTATTAATAGTATCTTCATATTGTCGACTATTTTTTATCTTCATTTCTAATATGATGGGTATTAATAGTAGCAGATGTGCTAATTGCATCTATCCTACTTACTGAGTTATGACTCACTCCTTAATTGTTTTTCAGAGAATGCAACACAAGGAGTACATTAATTCATAATGCAAGGGTAGATGATACTGATTGTCATTCCAAATAAATATTAAAGATAATTATTTCTATTACTATATGAAACTTATATTGTAGAATTGACATGTACTGTTATTTATTATGATTCTCTTTTTATTTGTGATTATTTATATGGTTGTTTATTACCTTAAGTGTGATAAATCTAGGGAGAATTCACCTCAATTTAAAAAATATATTTATTTATATTATTTTTGTGTCAGGCCGTGACAATTAATCTCAGAGCAAATCACACTTGGAACAAAATGTATATAATGCATAAGAGAACCAAGTACAAATAAAAGAGAAAGTGGGATAGAAATGGGTACCTTAGATAGATGCTTATATTTAAGGGGTCCTTCATATTTTATTCTTTTTTGTGTATTATTTTCACTGAGTAGTGAGCTATTATTAATGTTCATCTATCATAGAGAGAGATGGATCCAGTGACCAATGCTAAGGCCTAGATGTCTGCAATGAGCCAACCAGCTTAGCCTCGTACCAAGACTAGTCCTATTCAACACCTGCTAAATCGAAAGGAGAACCAACTCTGAAAGAAAGAATGAGAAGCTAAGAGGCTACTATAACAAAACTGGTGAGGCAGCTACAAGAGCTGCGTGAGTTACTTATCATCTCTCGGCAATAGACAATTGCGAGGCCATCTTAGGCTACTTCGCCTTAGGTAGCAACAGTAGCACCCTCACCTACTTCATAGATTTTTCAAGTTCCGAGTGATCGTATGGAAGGGCACGACATATCCTAGACTACTATACTTGATCGACAAGGTCAAGGAGAGCATGTTCTCCATATTACTATGGGCCAAAGGCAGCCAATAGGAGAGTAACCAGCACAAGCTATTGCTGGTAGCTAGAGTGGAACGACTGGAGGACAGAGTAGAGAAGTAGAAGGGATAAGTGAGTCCTAGTTAGCAGCTGCTCAATAGACAACAATAGAAGTGAGACATCCTAAGAAGAAATATAAGAAAGAAAAAGAAAGAAAGGATTATAACTCCTTCCATAAAATAAGTCTTCTCACCTTTGCTGAGAGAGATAGTATAGCAATAGAAGACTGGTTGGATGAATGAACAAGGCCTTTGACTTCCTGAATTTCTTGGACAACCAAAGAGTTTGGTTCGCAATCTTCAAATTGGTGAGTGAGGCCCATCACTAGTGGGCGGCTGAAAGGAGAGGCCTTAAGAGTCTGAAGATAGATATTAATTGGGATAAATTCAAGGAAGCCTTTTTTAAAAAGTTCTTCCCATCAACACTTCGAATAGAAAAGGCCTGAGAGTTTGCAAAACTGCAATAAGGATACATGTCTATGTCTCTATATGAGATTAAGTTCTCCACTCTAATTCATTTTGCTCCAAAAGCTACTGCCAATGATGACAAGCGGTAAAAGAGATTTGAGGATGGTCTATCTGAAAGTATCAAGTTTGGGGTATAGTCTTATCAATATAATTCTTACGGAGAGGCTGTTAAATGAGGATTATTCGAGGCCATGCTTAGAGTTATTAAGAAACGTAAGGCTCCTACAACTGAAGAGGGACCATCCACCAAGAAGCAGGCTATACAGAATTTTGCATAAGGATTGAAGTCTAGTAAATTCAAATTCAAGAAGTAGGAGAAACCCTCAAAGAAGTATAATAAATGCAAAAATTTTATACTGGACCCTACCATGTGTAACCAGGAACATGCTTAAAGTGTGGACAGATAGGATACTGGCCCAAGGACTACTCGATTGGATATGTATGCTATCAATGTGGGCATACTGATCACATCTCTAGAAATTATCAATCTCCTTCAACAAGTGGGCTACAACACCCCTGATAGAACCTGCAGGCTAGAGCAGTAAATAGAGTAGTGGCGCCTTAGCAACATGGTAGACAACAGACAACCCAGGTATTTGCTTTAGCTCCAGAGCAATCTCAAGCTCCAACCAGTGCAGTGACAGGTATTATTTTTAAAAATTATTATCATGCTTTGTTTGATACTTGGGCAGATAAGTCTTTTATTGCTTCTGAGTTTTTTTGAGAATGTGGTTTATATGCTCGAAAGATGGCTGTTGATTTGATGATTGTATCACCTATAGGGGTATTCTAGTAATAGATCAAGTTTATCATTCTTGTTCTGTTAAGATAAGAGGAGTCATTATGCTAGCTAATCTAGTAGTCATGCCTATGAAAGATATAGATGTTATCTTAGGCATGGACTAGATAAATATATGAGTGGTCAGTATAGACTGTTAAGAGAGAAAAATTAGGATTCCTTCAGTGAATCAAGTTAAATTTGTTTTTGAAGGAAATCGGAGAAAGGTGCCCCACTTAATGTAGGCTCTTCATGATGTGAAGATATTAAGATAGGGATAACAAGGTTTTCTGCTAGTAGCTGTAAGAGCCAAGGCTTGAAGATATTCCTATGGTACAGGAATTTTCAAATATCTTCCTAGATAAGTTGCCTAAATTACCTCATGATAGGAAGATTGAATTTGCTATTGATTTGGTCCTTGGGACAAGTCCAATTTCTAAGGCACCATATCCATGGGTCCAGCAGAGTTGAGAGACTTGAAAGAGCAATTGCAGAAATTGTTTGACCTAGGGTTTATTCACCCTAGTGTGTCATCTTGGGGAGCACTAGTTCTATTTGTTAAAAAGAAAGATTGTAGTCTTAGATTATGCATAGAGTACAAAGAACTAAACAAGGTGACTATCAAAAATAAATATTCTCTTCTTCGCATTGATGACTTATTTGACCAACTGCAAGTATCGACTATTTTCTCTAAGTTTGATCTTTGGTCCCATTATCACTAGCTAAAAATTTGAAAGAAGGACATAACAAAGACTATTTTCCGTACTAGGTATGGCCACTATGAATTTCTAGTAATGTCTTTTGGATTGACAAATGCTCTGGTAGCTTTTATGAATTTGATGAACTGAGTATTTCACCTGTTCTTAGACAACTATATGGTTGTGTTCATTGAAGATATTCTTGTATATTAAAAGAATCGAAAAGAGCATGTAGAGCAACTTAAATTAATATTGCAAGTCCTAAGGGAGAATAAATTGTATGCCAAGCTGAAGAAATGTGACTTTTAGCTTGATTGTATTTATTTCCTTGGACATGTGATTAGTAATGAAAAGGTTTTTATAGATCCAGCAAAAGTTGAAGCAATGCTAAACTAGGAGAGTCCTACTACTGTGACAGAAGTTTAAAGCTTCTTGGGAATAACAGGTTATTATAGATGATTCATAGTAAATTTTTCCTCTATCTTGGTATCAATGATGTGAGTAACACAAAGAAATGCAAAGTTTGTGTGGACAAATGAATATGAGAAAAACTTTTGGGAGTTGTACAAATACGGTGTTGGCTTTACCACATAATGAAGGTAGGTAATTTTTTGGTATATAGTGATGCTTCCAGGAAGGGACTTGGTGCATTCTTATGTAGAATGGCAAGGTAATAGTATATGTTTCATGTTAGTTGAAGCCGTAGAATTATCCTATGTATGACTTGGAGCTCATAGCAATGGTGTTTGCGCTTAAGATTTGGCAACACTACCTGCATAGTGAGAAGATAAAGATCTTCACTGACCACAAGAGCCTCAAGTATATTTTCTTATAAAAGGAGTTGGATCTTAGGCAAAGAAGATAGTTAGAGCTATTAAAGGATTATGGTGTTACTATTCATTATCATCCTGGTAAAGCTAACATAGTAGCAGATGCATTAGGTCGAAAGTCCTGTATAGGAGTAGCGTCTCTAGTTATAGATCAGATGTGGTTAATTCATCAGATGAAAAGTTTTTGGCTCAAGGTATTGCCTCTAATGAAGGTAAGGTAGTTGTGTGCTTTGGAGATTAAACTAATGTTAATCAAAATAGATCAAAAGCAATATCCATTTGTTCGAGAACTTTGTGACAAACTAGATCAATGAGAACAAATTGAGTTCTAATATGGACAAAATGGTGTTTTACTATTCTGCAGATGATTGGTGGTGCTTAGCGTGGATACTCTTTAGCGAGAAATCCTAGAGGAGGCATACCAGTTAAAGTTTTCTGTACATCCAGGTAGTACTAAGATGTATATGGATCACAAACAGAATTTTTTGTGGAACAATATGAAATAAGAAACTTCTCAGTTTGTGGCTCAATGCTTGATATGTCAGTAGGTGAAGGTGAATCACCAGAGGCCAGCAAATTATCACAACCTCTAAAAATTCCTAAGTGGAAATGGCAGTATATTACTATGGATTTTGTGATTGCTCTACCTCATACCTAAACTCAATGTGATGTTGTCTGGGTGGTTGTGGATAAACTTACCAAGTCAGCTCATTTTTTACCATACCTAATGACCTCCAATACAGATCAAATGACTAAATTATATATACGAGAAATTATTAGATTGCATGGTGTATTTGTCTCAATTATATCAAACAAAGATCGCCAATTTATCTCAAATTTTGGCAAAGTATGCAAAAGGAGATAAGAAAAAATTTGCACCTAAGCTCAGTTTATCACCCATAGAGTGATGGCCAGTCTAAGAGAGCGATCCAGATCCTAGAGAACATGTTGTGAGCTTGTATCCTAAATTTTGTAAGAACTTAGGATCATCACTTGCGGATGGCAGAATTTGCATATAACAATAGTTATCAGGTGAGCATTGGCATGACTCCATGGCTTTTTTAAAGCCTTCTATAGTAAGAGAAGTCACACACCTCTATGTTGGGACGAGGTTAGTGAGAAGAAACTCTTAACACCTGAGTTAGTCCAGTAAGCTAAAAATACAGTGAAAATAATCAGACAATATCTTACTAGTGCACATGACAAAAAAAAATAAATATGCAGATGGGAAGTATCGGGATCTTCAATTTGTAGTTTGTAACACATGAGGCTTGAAAATGAGGGGTGAACTTTTTATATGATGATTAGAGGTGAAAAAGATAATAATATAAATGGAATCACTCATGTCCAAATTTTAACATATAATTTGAATAATTTATAAAAAATATTTAATATAAAAGTTATAGATATTAAAATTATCTTTCAAATAAATTAAGAATCGCTTAATTCCAAGTTCATATGAAAGAGTTAAGTTTAAATAGTGTAATGGTCTCTAAATTTAAAAGGCGTCACTTTGAGACTCCATGACTCCAAATGGAGGCTGAATTAGAAAAGTGTTTAATATAAAATTTGTATCCCTTGAAATTATCTATCCATGGAAGAAGAATCACTCAATTTGGAGTTTGTATGAGAAAGTTATGGCCAACGCACCAAAAATACTCATAGCAGGCGGTTGGGTAGGTAATATGAGAAGTGGCTACGGTACTGCAAGAGGCTACCATTGTAGGTGGTATGGAAGGCAGCTGCCATATGGCGAAGGCCCAACTTTTTAAGGCTGACCCATTCTGTTTCAACCCTAGTCCATCTTGTTTTCCTTCCCTTACCCAAACCTTTATGCTTAGACCCCGTTTAGCCAATGCCTTACTTGATTAGCTAGAAAACATGATAATTTAGATGATTTAACATCTAAGCATGACGAGAGAGAGAGAGAGAGATGGGTTTTGGCCATTTGAATGGTGAAAGGAGATGGAATCTCGATTTTTGTTACAACCCATGATGGGTTCTTGAGGATTTGAGGCTGGAAGCATGTCTAATAATGGAAGCCACATGTGAATGGTAGGGACCAATGAGCAGAATGAGAAGGCATGGAACTTGAGACATTGAAAGATGGTTCTCTAGCAAGGTAAGTAGGCTTGTTTGTTGAATACATGGATGGGGAAAGTGGATATCCTAATTGTTTTGTATCCGAGCATGGGGTGAATGGACGGGGATATTAGATATCCCATTGCTTCTTAATTGATACATATATTGAATAGTTGAACATGATGGGATAAAGAATGTCCCCTGATTATGTTATGTATGTATAGTTAGAAGGGAATGGTGTGGACTCTACTTTGATTGTAATGCTTGGTGTTTATTGTATGAGTCGAATACCTTGTTAGTATGGGTAAAAAGTATCCCTTGTTTTGTATCTAATGATACTTATTCTTATATATGGATGTTTAAGAGTGAGGGATAAAGAATATCTTGTTATTGTATATGTAAATTGATAATTGATACAAATTGAGAATGTCTAATTGAATGGGAATAGCAAATGTTCTCTTCTATTGTATTAGTATGCTATTATGTTACATAAATGTATACATTAACAATCGATGGGGATAAGGATTTATCCCATGATTATTCGTTATGTTGTTAATGTGTGAATGTGTATGTGGATGGAACAAAGTAGTCCATGATTTGTATTGGCATAATGATATGATATGGTGCCTAAATGTCATGCCTGTATGGCACATGTATGATATGAGATAGCTAAAGTGGCCTAGATTAAGATATGGTGTGAGTGCATTGGTATGTGTTATTCATATTTGAGTTTAAAACATGTTATTCTTGATTTATTATTATTTATATTATGCTTACTATTGAATTTATTTGGGATTTTATTCTTATTTTTAGCCGGCAGGTTAGGTATAGAACTTCAACTGTGTGTTGGAGACTTATGAGAAAGATTGAATAAATCTTTTATGGTATGATTGATTGGGATTGTAATCCCATAGTTTATTTGTGTAATTGTATAAGTGTATTCAAAAGATTTCACATTATGTATGATCAAATGTATCGGCATATCATATGAATTATTGATAATATTGTGTATAGATCTATATGATCTCAATGATGTATGTTGTATCATAATATAGTTCCGGTCTTGAGCAGATAGCTGAGGGTATGGGTGTGAGTTTTGTGGTTAATGCTATTATTTTATGATTATTAAACGTTTAATTGTATATGATAAATATATGTACAGGTATAGATGTTTATATTTCAGGGTAAACTTTGCCAGAATTTTGGCAAAATATTTTTCTTAGAAATGGAAAAATAGTAGGGTGATAGTAAAATGCATAGGCCCCATGGTAAGCCATTATACAGTCGACGATCATATATTCTTAAAAGTCTCACCCACCCATACAGTTATGAGATTTGGAGCAAAGGAAAAGCTAAGTTCTCACTTTATTAGGCCGTTTGAGATTCTAGAATCCATTTATGGAGTTGCATATCGATTGGCTTTACTGTCATTATTATCCGGAGTCCACAATGTATTTCACATTTCAAAGTTAAGGAAATATGTAGCGGATCCTTCCTATGTGTTACATATAGAGCATTTTTAGTTTGAGTAGGACCTAACATATCAAGAGCAGTCAATCCAGATACTTGATGCCCATAATAAACAGCTTAAAGAGAGGATAATAAAATATGTCTTAGTTCAGTGGAGTAATCACAATAAGAAAGAAGCTGCATGGGAACTTGAGGAAGACATGCAACAGCTTTACCCTGATTTATCTTTTTCCTTAGATATATAGCAAGTTTCAAGGATGAAACTTTTATAAAGAGGGGAGTATGTGACACACCAATTCTCCCACATGTAACACTTGGGAGGGGGATCCCACATGCAATGCATAAGAGATAAGCATTAGAGCAATTATCAGGCATGAATGTTTTTATTTTTAATTTTTGTGAAAGGCATGGGTTGCCATTCATCTCCATCTCCACCCTTGAGAAATAAGAGAGTAAGCGGGAGAGAGAACGGAAGAGAAGTGACGAAGGGAGATATTGTTGCTGTGAAGCGCCATGATCAAGAGGAGAATCGATCTGAAACCTTCGTGGGTCATCACAAAAGTAAGTTGGATAGATCCTTATATTTTTATCTTCCAATTTTCAATCCATTGAACCAATGTATACATGCTATTAATTATGTATTTTTAGATGAAATTAATGTGAATTATGTGGAAGATTTATGCCTAAATCATGACATTGAACGGATCTTATTATATGTACTAGACAGACCAAAACCAATTCATGAATTTTCTAAGCAAAGAAAAATATTGATTTTTGAGTTGTTTACAAGTATTGGATTGTAAATTTGATTAGTCTAATGTATCTGTCATACTTGCATTTAAGTGTCATGTAAATTTTATGAATTTTGGATGAGAAACCATTATTTATTATATGGTAGATTTCTGTATGTTGAAAATAAAATATTATTATTATTTCATTTAAATGCAAAAATTAAATATGACATATAAGTCTTAAAGTGAAGTTCTCTCTGAGTAGAACACATTCTAAGGCTCAGATTTAGGAAATGATATATGTATTTCATTTTATAAATGAAAAATAAAAATAAGAAAAAAATTATAAGGATGTTGTCCAACATAAACCCACGTATGTGAAAAACGAGTTTTTGTTGTGATGATTATTTTCACGATCTAAACCATTGGGTATGTTCCAAATAATAATAGTACTCTATGATAGAAATTTGGAGTTGAAATGATTTCATTTGATTAGCTAAATTTCATAAGATATGAAAAATAAAAAAAATCATTAGATCTTGGATTTTACGGCCATAGATCACTTGCGGACCAATCTAGACAATCAGGATATGTCATAGTTATTTTACAAATAAATTTTCAAAGTTTGGAGGTTTTGGAAGTATTAGGAAATGAGATTTTTAATAAAAAAAATTTCAAAACAATTTAAGGGATGAAATGTCCCTATTTGGTTAACACTGGTAGCGTTACTGCTACCTAGAAATGGAGTTGGGTCGAGCCAGCTAGCCTAGCTTGTTAGTGCAGGCCCTAGCCCACAATAGCCAAGCTAGGCCAAAGCCCAGCATTAGTATCAGGCTCCAGCCTAATGTCAGGCAGGCAGGCCAAAGCCCAACATAAGAGCCTAGGTGAGAAGCCCCCGGAGCAACGGTAATGACACGACAGCAACGACATGGGTCCAGTGGGTCAAGCCTAGGCATGCGAGCCCAGGCGGCGACGATTGGGGAGACTAACAAATGAAATATATGATTTTTTTAAATTTTTGGGACCATCTAATCTCCAATTTTGGTGATTCAATAATCAATTTTAAAGTTTTTTAACATTCTAGATCCAATGGAATAGTTATATTGTCCAAAAGGTGACCAAATTATGAGTGATCAAATAATCAAATTTATTTTGATGATTTATGGACCCCATGGACTCCAAATTGGACAATGGAGTAGTTAATATTAAGATTTTTGGATGTTTTGTATCTAATGGAATGGTCAAATTATCCAAAAGATGACCAAAGCATATGGAATTAAATAGTTAGATTTGATTTATCAATTTTTAGACCCCACAATCACTGATTTGAATGATCAGATAATTGATTTTAAGGTTTTTGATTGTTTTGGACCAAATAGAAGGGTTAGATCGCCAAAATAATGGCTAGATATGCATTTTTATTGAATAACTATGAAAAAGGGTTTTATTGTGTGAATTAATTTGTGATTCACTAATTTAGATTGGTTGTGGTCTAAAATAATTTTTTTATTATTATCTAATAAATTATATATGATTAATTATGTCATTAGTGAAGCTCGCCAGTTGATTTACCTTCTTAGTGGGCTGGCTTGGGTGGCTTGGAGCGCATCAGAAGAATATTGGATCATTTTGTGGCACTGGCAGTTGAGCTTGCCGATTAAGTTGTCCTATAAGTGGTCTGGCCTGGGTGGCCTGAGGTATATAGTACCAGATAAAATCTTCATATTGCTAGTAAAGTTGCCTTGTAAAGTTCGACTGGAATATAACATATACTAATAGAAACACATGATATGAACTATTTTTTATACATTTATTAATTGTATCTATCTTACTTACTGAGTTACGACTCACCCCTTCTTAATTTTATTTTTTTTCAAAGAATACAGTACGATGAGTGCATTAGTTCCTAGTGCAAGGGGTAAATGATACTAAGTATCATTCCAAATAAATATTAAAGACAATTATATCTATTATTGTATGAAACTTGTATTATGGAATTGACATATGTTGTTATTTAAATGATTTTATTTTTATTTATGGCTATTTATGTGGTTGTGTATTATAATTTCCTTTTTATTTGTGGCTATTATCTTAAATTTGATATATTTAGGGAGAATTCATCTCAGTTTAAAAATGATATTTATTTATGTTGTTTTTTTATCAGGCCATGAAGGCACAACCATAAACGGATCAACATATAGATGTAGGCATTTAACACACAAAACATGGGAAGATACCAAGATATATGTGAAAAATCCTCAAAGAAGAATGGGAAAATCCCTTGGAAAGTGGAAGGAAAATCACTTGTAAAAACAAAAGAAGTGCCTTATTTTCCTCGTCTTGTCCGACACCCTAATCCGTCTTTTTATCTCAAATATACCTTGGCCTTTGGCTGACAAAGAGGTATCTATATCACTTTAATAGCCTTAACGTACAATTTGTATAATAATAGGCTTAACTAGATCCATCTCTATACAGAAGCTCAGTAGGCTTGCTGAATGCACGAACTCTTACCCATCATAAGGATGGCCAGGCTCCCCAACTTACAGTCATTTAGATGTATTTCTTTTTGCTAAAAACAAAGATGAAAATACATGATAGCAGTAACGATGCAACTTGGGTTTGGGTCAAGCTAACTGTCTCTTTAGAATGCCAGGGTTTAATTGGTACACCGTGCTTGTTCAATCTAAATTAAAATAAGGTTAGATTAGTTTAAGCAAATAGAGATGTAGGTTATTACTTCATATTAGGAATAGTCAAACGTATTGGTTTGGATAAATGAGGTTGGATTGAGCTATGATTGTATCTGCAGGAATTTGGATCAGGTTGGAACAGAAAGGGCTGAAATTGGTCGTGCCGGCTGCAGGTTGGATTCGGAATGACGGGAAACAAAGATTGAGATAGAAGCAGGGTTTAATAAATCATCCGTAATGATCATTGACTGGCATTATCTTGGGTTAAGCGAGGGTTGTCGAGCCATAATGTAGATTTGGATCAATTGAAGTGGTTTGTAATTTGGGCTTTGCCTTGAATGCAGGGCCTAACAAGCCATTGGCCATTGATTTTGTCGCTGAAAATAGACATTGAGGCCATTTCTTTAGGCTACTAATGGAACGGACAGGATTTTCTCAGAAAACTACACAAAGGCTCAAAAATGGATGCCTGTCCCGTGCATCAACATGCATCTGCCTCCCCAGGACTAGCCACTCTGCAGACATCGGCGCGTCGAATCGGCAAAGGGAGTGAGTGAAAAACCATGGAAATCCGTGCTTCACAGAAATCGAATGCGATATACTCGAATCAGAGAAATATCACGGACGACCACTCCTCTGCCTCTGCTGCACCGTCACATGCCCTGCAAAAAGCAACAGCTTCGAGGGAAATCCACAGCACCCAACCAACTACGCTCCAAAAACGCCTCAACCAACCTCTCGAAACCCACAGAATCTCTTCTTTACCGCCACTCCATCTCATGCACTTCACCAGAAGCAAACCCTAATTTCCAGTCATGGCACTGAATCTAAAACCCAGACAATTCACGCGCTCTTCTGAAAATCTTCTATAAATCTTGCATCTCTTTCACAAATAAGAACCCCACCGAGGTCTGTCCCAACCGTCCAGATCTCCCATTCACCATGGGGTTGGGATTTACTGCTTCATGCCTCATTTTCATGCTCTTCATGTCGATGGCACTGCCACCGATCTATGCATGCGGTTACTGCTCCCAACCGCACCCGCCATCTCAACATACGCCTCCCAAATCGTCCCACCCTCCTCACGTAAAACGACCTCCGAAATCCTCCTCACCTTCGACAAAACCGCCAGTGATCGTCCCTCCAGTAATCATCTCTCCGCCTGTGATTACTCCTCCTGTGATTGCTCCTCCGGTGAGTAGTCCTCCTGTCATAGCACCACCAGTCATAAATCCTCCAGTGACGAAGCCACCGCCTTCGTATCAATATCCGCCTTACACCCCTCCATCTGGTGGTTTGCCGCCTCCTTCAAGTGGCGTCCCCGGCATCAAACCTCCTCCATCAAGTTCAGCAAGGTGCCCGATAGACACCCTGAAACTAGGGCTCTGTGTGGATGCTCTTGGAGGGCTGGTGCATGTTGGGCTAGGTGATCCAGTTGTGAATACTTGCTGCCCTGTGCTACAAGGGCTTTTGGAGCTCGAAGCAGCTGTCTGCCTTTGCACTACTATAAGGCTCAAACTCCTCAACCTCAACATCATCCTCCCGATTGCTCTTAACCTGCTTATCACTTGCGGGAAGAACCCACCACCGGGTTTTGTTTGCCCTCCTCTTTAGGTCTCTTGCATTCAAAAGCAACAACGATTTCAAGGTTCTGAGAACTATAGTTACGTGCTTTTAGGTTTGGTCAATGCAATTTCACTTGTTTGCATTAGGATCTTTGCTTCTTGTTCGGATAAGTCGCTTTATTTAGACCTCGTTATCAATCACTGAGTTGCGGTGCAGTGGAGTTTATTCCTGTATTCAAATGCAGCCAAGGCGGGCCAAGTGTGCTTATTAGCTCTGTCCATCTGATTTGTGTATTGTTTGTATTAATTTGGGTATTTAGCTTGTCTTGTGTGTAGTTTATGAGGTCAATATTTAGTAATATTGTAGAAACATTTTTCAAAAGGTGGTTAATAAGTTTCCCTTTTCATTGCCTAGAAGCAATATTGATTACCCCCATTTACAATAATCAGGAGTGGCGCGCAAGCACTCTACTCAAAATACAATATTGTGTTTGACGAAATCGACTATATATGTAGTTGCACCACAAGGTGCTAAAAGGAAAAGGGGCGTATATTTTTTTCCATTATTATGTGATATTTTAATTATGAGAAATGGTTCACAGGCACCTTTTTATTTTTTAGGTCAATAAAAAATGACTAACTAAAATTCATTTTACCTATCACACTTATTATTATCATTTTACTTAAAATGGGTGAAAATATTTTAATCAGAGATCTATATGAGCCACACTATTTAAATATATATATAATGAAAATTACTTATACAAATTATGCATGTAATGAAAGTCACAAAACTTTATAAAATTATCAATTAATATAGGATAAAGGCTTTCAAAGATATGAATGCATGATTATATTTTCGTAGGTTCTATAAGAAATAAAATAATTTTGAATGGTGGATATTACTTCTCAAATTATCTTAATTTTGGGTTTATTTAAGTATTTTTATATAATTTTTGGATTACTAAATAAATAAATGGTATTAAGTAAGATGGTTATATTAGATTTTATTTTGACTATTTAAAATACTAAAAAAATAAGAGATTTCTTAAAAATTTTAATTGAATAGTTCTTTTAAATCATTTTCCTTTAACCGATTTATAAGCGTATATTTTTTATTATTATGTAAATTTTTAGTTATTATTTCTCATCATTTTATATAAAAAGCTTATTTTTATATTTCTATATACTTTATTTATAATTAGTATTCATTGTCACATGGTATCATTTTCTTTCTTTTCTTCTGGTTCTTTAGATTTATATTTTTTTAATCTTTTTTACCTCTTTTTCCATTTCCCAAGTAAAGCTACGAGCACCATCACTTTATAAATGCAACTATCGCTTTCAAATATAAGTCACTACATATGTGGCAAGTTGTCGCGGATCCTCGCCCCTTTGGGGGCCCAAGAGGATGGCTAGATGTAGAATCCAGGCAGTAACATATCGGATACCAGCGACGTACAAATCGTGCATCTGACCATACTGGCAACTGGGACGCACAGGATGCTTGAGTTGATGGCTTATACTCAGTATCTATATGAATGATCCAATAATGGGCGTCATCACTGCACTTCGAGGTGGTCATGCCTTGTTTCTGTTAGGCTTCTGTCTGAGATGTAAGAGTACCGTCGGGGCTCATATAACTTTGGCAATCCCACAGACGGCAGCCCTTGCAGCTGCAAAGCGGCGATCGAAAGTGTGGGTCAATCTGTCAAATCAGACCATCAGCAACTGCAAATGGTCATGTCAATGCTGCTGCAAGATTTACTTCCACAGTAGCTAGCCCACAAAAAATACAAAATGGACGCATTTTAATCTTTGGAGAATAATGAAATTGAAATGCTGTTAATTAAGCAGTATTAATGTTTAAGCTGATTCTGGGAAATCGATCGAAGCAAGGGTGTTCAAGTTGATTCCTAGAATTCAATTCTTCTTTCTTCATGACATTCAAGGCATTCACCAACAAGCATGTGTAGCCACTTAAGCATAAGTACTTAAGACTTTTGAGTTTGTTGAACAGGTAAGAGACATGATTTAGAAATTAACAAAACATTAAAGTTGAGGGTTTGAATATAACTATCGATAAATCAAAGAAGATAATTCTTTGCGTGCATGCTTGGACTAATTGACCTAGGATCATGACAATTTGATCTGCAGCTATTCAGCATGTGCAACGTGATTTAGAGGATGTTCCATATTGTGACCATTCGGAGGCCTAAGCCCTGCGCCCATGACACTGGCCATGTTTGATCTACCCGATTTTTGAGTCGCTTATGGTAAGGTCTTCCTAATTTCTGTATTGCTTATGCGTACATGATATCTAAAGACCGAAAAATGCTTGCCTATACTAGGATGGCTAGGGTTAGAACAATGGATAATTAAAAGGGAAGAAATCATATGGTTACATCTCTTGAGGTAAATTATCCCACAATCATAAATTACAATTAACACAAACCAATCATCCGAAAAAATATAAAGACACAAGAATTTTTACCTGTAAAATCTAAATGTGAACGAAAACTCACAAAACCTAGTCTAGTCAATAACTTTTACTAAAGAATAAAGGGAGCAAAAAGTATGTTTTTCCTTAGTGAAAATTATAGAATTATAGAATTTCATTATCACCACAGATGTATTTCAACAAACTCAATAACAAAATAATAAGAGAGTGGATCTCAACAAGCAAAACTAAAAAAATTGATTCTTATTGAAAACTTTTCTCATAAATCACTTACTTGATGGCATAAATGATGTAGTAATAATCAAAATCTCTTCTCTAAGATGTGGAGAAAAAGATACGAAAAACCTATCAAAGCTGACCGCACACCCGTGGAAAACCATTCTATGAAGGTTTCTAATTTATTTCAGTCATGCGCATGAGTACGCATGATGCGCATCAGAAAAGAGATACGCATGTGATACCCAACACTATCTTCTTATCAGTTTGAATTTCTTACTCTTAAATCCTGTCCACAGTCACGTTAGTCGTTTGGGGGATGTGAATTGCCTTGCATGCACCAATTCCTTGTGGGCCAGAATTTTGTGTAAGTGGCGTCAAATCGTGGACGATTTTTACTTCTTTTTTAATCATCATGTCTGCCGACGTAGGCGGCAAATTTCTGATGGGGAGGAAAACATCCACGCATTCGAAAGCTCCTTTTCGCACAGCAAGAGCCCGTGAACTTCAAAAAGCCATATGGGATCTGATGAGATGTCCTTGTACATCTGCTGCGTTCGCGTATTTAGTAATCTCATGATAGCACTTGAACCCAAAAGCAAATCAAGTGTGCAAGCTAACCCCACAAGACCAGACGGTGAGGATGGAAATCTTAATGCTTTAGAAAACAAAAACACGGAAAAAGAAAAAACGAATTCGGCGCTTCCTTCCTCGGAAATCAACGGGTGGTGTCCTTAATTACCTTTCAGTGGGAGGGTCGAATATCAATTTCAATATGGTAGAGTTCTCCCGTGATGCCTGTTTTGTTGCAGAAGTGGAAGCCCACATCATTTATCTGGCCAGTACTTCTTCATTCTCTGCTCTGATCCTAAACATCTAATCAGTAGCATATGGAATAGATGGTTAAGATTAGCTGGAAAATGAACTTATGTTCGCCAATCTAAATCCTTCAGAGGTTGAACCACCTATGATTTCCTATGCCTCTCAAATACCGATCTGGTGTTTGTTACTAACCATCTGAATGTTGTATCGAAGAGTTAAAAACAAATCCATAAGTGGGTGAATTCAAATAATCCAACCCAACTCAACACTGATCAGTGACGTGGGAACGGATGTGAACGTGCCAAAACATAGATGGTTAGGATTACCTCATTTATATCAATTCCCAGCCAGGAAGTGTATGCTTGAAGAGTAGACTCTACAGATCAAAAATGCAAAACATCAGAGCGTCCAAATTCAACAAAGTGCCGCATACGCGGCAGGATTACTTTATTTCTTTGCAACATTTTAGCAATTACATACGGTTTTTCAGTACATGCGACACCCAACATCACTTAGAAAGACACCCAAACCCCATCTTTATTGGAAACCTTGAAGAAGAATGACACAACATTACACTCTCCCTACTCAAAACACCACATGACAGAAAACTGCATTCCCAAGTGCAGGAGCTATTGAAGTCTCTTATTCGCGAAAACCAAATAAAACACAACACAAGCGGTTGCAATCAAATATCATGAAAGGCGAAGAATTAATCATTCTGATGTTGTGCAAGCAAACATGCCCTAACTAAAGAACGCACACACAAATGATACACAAACTATGCACATTTAAAGCCATTCGTGTTACTCTTCCCGCATACATTCAGCAGCAAGCTCAGAGCGACTGGGATGTTGAGATTGATACCCAAGATATTGGCTTTGATGGCAGTGCAAAGGCAGACCGCCGCTTCAAGATCAGCAAGACCCTGGAGCAGGCTGCAACAGGGGAGAGTTGGTGGAGTGCCGATCTTCACTTTCACCAGCCCTAGCACATTGGCACATACACCCAGCTTCAGTGCATCTCTAGGGCAAGTTCCCTGCGTAGAGGGGGTGGGTGAGGGGTAAGGATTAGGGTTGGGGTTATTGCATGGGCATCTGGAATTGGCTGATGCAAGGCCAAAGAAGAGAAGGTTGAGAGATAAGAGGACAGCAAGGGATGTAGATCTCTTTGAGGCCATCTTCAAACACTATTTTGTTATGGCTCTTGTGGTGATGGGTGTAGGTATTTATAGACCAGTGGGTGGAGGAAGTGGTAAGTAGGGGCGAATGAACAAGTTAAAAACAGTACCCATGTGGACAAGGTCCTAAACAAGCGCATCCTTTAATGGACAAATGCGAATTGAATAACCTTCGGGCGGTGGACCGGGGAATTGAAAGAAAACTAAAATTATTAATTATAGTCGGAAAAAGCTGTCTATTATTGCTCTATTTTCACAATCCACATGGTATGGAAGAAGTAGTTTGCCTCGCTGTTTTGTACGAGAAGATGCTGCTAGCTGTTTAATACTGTTTAAAATATATATGGATACATGACGAGGTCCCCATGCATCAGAATGTGATCGAAGTCTCATCATTTTGCGCCAGTTCATGCTTGTGGGAGACTGGGAGTGGTTTGATAATCCAAGAGTTTGGTTTGGTGCATTTTGCCACGAATGAGGATGTTGTAGATGGATTGTCGAAAGAGTTCGGATAGAATCTGGGAGCCAAAACTCAATGAAAACTGAATGATCCGATCCGTTTGTTTAACATTGCATGTGGCAACTATGTCATGTACCAAAAATAAAGGACTAACACTCAGTTAAATCATTGTTGAAAGGTTCAGATCGCCTCGTAAGAGAAGAAAAATACGCGTTATTCGTTTTCCCACCGCGTCTTCGAGCTATGACATGCGTGAATCATCGACAGACTAACTATTCTGATGTGCAAGGACGCGGTTATAGAGTGACTCGTTATAAAAGTGGGTTACATGCTATATATACATTGTATTTGTTCTGCTGCCCAAAAATTAAAAATAAAATACATCCAATTAATATTAAAAATTATCAAAATCAGACAATCAACTAAGTCACACTGAATAAGAATGATATTAGAAATTAAAATAATTACTTTAAAAAACATAATGCAACTTACTTTTTCTTGCGAAAATGTTTTATTCATGTATTTGATCAATATATATTTAAGAATTTAGATTATGCATATTTATATAACATTGTATAAACAACCTATAATTATAAATTAGTTTTAACGATGAAAAAATCTGTTTTACCAATTTTAAATTACCGTGGCACACCTGGCTGCCATATTTGCATGATTTTTAATATAAATGAAACATATCATATTTTAAAATTTTCGAAAAGTGGGATGAGTCAAATATATGGCATTTGGCCAGCTTTTTCTGGGGCTACCGACAGCCCGCGTCCTGCAAAGAAATGTCCGTGACAACTTTTCATGTGGGATGCCATGATAAACCATCTCACCACAGGCCATGTTGAAGCTCCAGATGCCCACGACTTCAATGTATTGCCCAAGACATTAGAGAGATGGGAAAAATTAGAGAGGATGAAGATGGAGGGCATGGATAATGGGCTGCGCAGTCAGTGGGCGAGTGGATCACTCAGCCACAGGCAAAGTCAACACAAGAGTCAATAGACGAATAGTGTCCAAACCGTGAGAACAATGTTATCATAATAGGACAGGACCGGTTCGGACGAACCCGTCCTGTCTAACCTTATTCGGTTCAATAATAAACTTTTTTATTTTAATATTATTAATAAAATAAAAAATAAATTAAAATAATATAGTATTATAACAAAAAATATATATATATATAGATTAATATCTATGATTTAGATTTTTTATAATTATATTATATTAATTTTAATTTTTCAAAAAAAATGATTTAACCAGATGAATTGGTAGTCAAATTGGTTAGACTATGAACTCTACACCTAACCAATTCAACCACCACTCCAAAGAACACTCCATGAGAGTGTTTAGGTGATCGAAGGTGTCCTTGTCGTTTCATCATCCAACAAAATACCCTCCATGACGTGCGGGTCACGAGATCATGAGCAGCCTTATTATAATAAATCCAAAGCAAGGATGAATTAGGGCTCGTCCAAAATCAAATGCACTTGGATGGAGGAGCTTTTCGTCTTCATGCGCATCTAATTTTCTTCTTTTCACACCAGCCTGGTTCGTTGTCCCCGAGCAATTTGTTTTTGTGTGTTTGGCTGTATGCAAGCCTCCCTGACCATGCATCGAGTGTAAGCAACCCTTCCGCCATGGCCCATCTGAGATATCAAAGCGCGCGAATTTCGCCCTCAAGGCCAAGCACTGCAGCGCGTCCAATTTTGGTTGGCTACACGTGTGTGGAGATCCAAACCGTTGATAAGATGAATTAGTCGTAATCAGGGAGACCCAGAATCCCTCAAGAGTTTCACCGGGCTGAATCCTCCGTGACACACGCGTTTTAACAAGATTTCTCACAAGGACGTGCATGGATCGTTTTTAACAGAATCGAGTTTGTTTGTAAACCGGGCAAAACATGGCCCGATGTAATTTATTTTCTTAATATATAACGTGATTCTAATCAGGCATTCAGATACAACACACCAAATTTTAAAAATCATAAGATTGCTAATTTATCTATTCAGAAAATATGCATATATGATATGGTTCAAATATGGTTTCAAAAATAAAAAATACTCCGTTCATGATTTTCTTTAGAATTGCCCACCTACCCATCTGATTTGGATGATTTTTTTTATATTCCAAAATAAATTAACCCAAAGTACTTTTATGGTGGAATAAATCAAAAAAATAAAACGTGGGTCCTAATTACTAGTACGGAGGCTTAATTAAAGAGAGTCTTTGCGACCGGGTGTTTCAGAGAAACCAAGTTCTTTAGGCAACTGCACAAGGTGCCATGCCACCTGGACATCTGGTCCGTCCATCGTGCCTGCCGCTGGTTGTAGGCTTTAGAGTCAAAATCGATGTAACATTGGCATCAATGCGTGTTCATTTCATGCAGCTTTGGCATTCAAGTTAACCTTCGTAAAGCAGGTAGACTGTAGATGATTGTAAATGGACAGTGACGTGCAAGCGACGAGAGCAATCAAAGTTTGAAAGCTTAGTTCAATTTGTCAGTCACAACCCCAACACACCAACAGAGATTCCAAACATGAAACCGAATTTAGCTAGCAAAATCAAGCTTTATTTAATCAAACAAACGATACCCTAAAATCAAGCTTTATTTAATCACACCTATGCAAGCCGTATGCACATCATATGAAGAGGCAACACAAAGACCTAAAAAGATGACATGAAAAGAAATCGGACTATCCATCCCAGGATGCTATTGCAGGTTTATTCACTTCCACTAGAAACCAAACCAAATTCCAGCATGTGAAGATATGATAAAGGAAATTAAGATCGAAAAAGCTGCATGTCGATGACGTCTGTTACTCGCACTTAAATCCAGATGGGACCTTGTTCCCACATGCATTCACCAGCAAGCTGAGTGCGACCGGAACGTTGAGATTAAGGCCCAAGATGTTGGCCTTGATTGCTGTGCAAAGGCATAAGGCGACCTCGAGATCAACCAGCCCTTTAAGCAATGAGCAGCAGGGGAGGGTGGGTGGCGACCCCACAACGATGTTGACCAACCCCAGCAGGTCGGCACATACGCCGAGCTTGAGTGCATCTCGGGGACACTTGCCGCTTGAAGGGCTTGGAGGAATGGGTTTTGGAGGAGCTGGGGTTGGAGTTGGGCATTTGGTTGGGCAGGGCTTCCAGTGAGTAGCTGAGACAAGGACAAAGAAGAGAAGGTTGAGGGAGAGGAAAAGAGAAAGTGATGCTGAGCTCCTTGAGGCCATCTTTCAACACTACCATGAACCACAGTCAGTCAGACCTTGGGATGTATGAATTGGACTGCAAGCGGGTGGTGAATATTTATAGAGTGATAACGAGAGCCCTTGTTTTTGTTTGGAAAAACAACGACGTGCTATGGAACAGATCCCATGTGAACAACCATGGGACACAGCAAGCTACAGGTGCTTGATCGTTTGGAAGGATGTGTGGTGGAGATTTAAGTAAATTCGAATGCCAACTCCTCTCGGCGGCCGGCGGATCATTGGCGATCTTCCTTCGGACGAATGTTTTTGGTGACGTAAAGAGGCATTCGTGAAACAGATGCCGTTCAGCTTGCTTGTGCCTGATCTGTGCCGTTCATAAGGTAGATCTTGCAGTGGACATCACCTGGCGCAAAAATCAGGTTACCCCAATGGACTCTTAGGCTCCATGCTGGAGAGTGTTATACATTCTTACAATCATCTATTTTCCTAGCGTTTATAGTAAAGCTGATTAGTTGCACAACATGATTTCCAAGTCATGATTTAAAATATTTAGGATTCAAATGTCACTCTTGAAGAGTCAAACTAGACAATACCTAGCATTTGTTATATTAATTTGGGGTACATGACATTACAAATGTAAAGTCCATGAGGACGTTCAGGTCCAAAATTTAAGCACTAATTATAAGTTTAAAAAAATTAAAAGATGGAGGGCACTCTTTTAATGACCAGCGCCGTATGGTGTAGGATCGTCCCACCAGCTTGATTTGCCTAAAAAAACCAGCATCCATGGAGGATCGTCTTCTAGTGGCTTGGACCTCCATCGCTGTGACACGCTTGAGAATAGCTGGGTAACAAATACATGCGATGGAGGGCACTTTTTCAATGACCAGCGCCACGTGAACGCATGTCTTGCATGTGTGTTTGATGTTGGAGGATATTGTCAAATCTTCCTGCATTGGAAGTTGCATTCAGGGACTTGCTGGGCTAAATAGAATATACTAAATCTAGAAGCGAAGTTGCGTAGACAATTGGGTTGCGTCCAAATTATGTAATATGCACGAAAAAATATCTATCAAACTGATGTCGTAGCTCAAAATTATAACATAATAATTCACATCAGTGATCAAGTTCTTCTCTCTAATTTTGTGTCAAGTGAATTTTTACATGGTAATAGAATCTGGCGGGTTGATTTTCTACCCGAGATCTCTATGTCACTTGACTAATATCCTGAATGCAGGAATCAAATGTCCATCGAGCAATATTTTCCTTGGGAATCCAAAGATATCTACGAACACAACTTATCTTCGAGGCTTATTTTGTTCTTCTCCTCAGTCTGTTACGATCTGCTAATCTCTGCCATTTTTAGGCTTTAATCATGCAATATCCTCAGCGTAATTTTTATGGTATGCTGCATCCCAGTTTGATGAGAGACATGACGGTCTAGATCTCCTCAAATGTTACGCAATGGAGATGGAGAATCCCCACAATATTGCATGAGAGCAGAAGTTGCTGCTCATTGTTTGTTCGTTTTTTAATTGAAAGAGCTATTTTTCTCTGGCAGATTGTGATGGTGACCCTTGTTGAACTCAGAAAATTTTACATTCCATGAAACTAGCTCGGATTAGACAACTTAGATCCCCCTTCTCTCGAACTTCCAACCGGCCAAACTCCAAACACACCTTCAGAGATGTCTTCCTGTGAAAAATCGGCTTTGTCCTGTCTCTCCAGAATCATTGGATGCTGGTTTTTAAAATCAATCTGCAGGGGCGGTGAAATTCATCATGAATTCATGGGTTGATCTTATTCGAAAGAGGAGTGGTTTTCATGATGTCCTGTGCACCTAACGGATGCTGAACTAAAATTGCAAGTTGCTTGTGTACGTTAATTGCATAGTCATGGCTTCTGTGCTTATTGGTGAACCTAACTCATACGATATAAGCCCCCATCCCCACTGAGAAAGAATACCGTTTTGCAAGTGTAATACAATTAATTATCATATATGATATAATTATAAAAATAAAATCCATAGCATTCATGTGCAATATATAAATTACTACTATCTATTATTTATATAATTATAAAAATAAAATCCATAGCATTCATGTGCAATATATAAATCACTACTATCTATTATTTATAAGTTAAGCCTTTGGCAAAGAAAATCATATTCCTTAATTTCTTATGTAAGGTAAACTAGCTTGTGCATGGGGATGGTCTTTTAACTATTAATATTTATAAACCTTTATTAGCTATTTTTTTAGTCAAATCAGTAAATTAAGTATAAAATATATTTACATTAATATTTTAAAAATATGATAATAACACACTCATGGGGCCTTATTCTTAAAAATATATATTTCAGTAAATTTCCTATTTTATTGATCAATATAAATGAGGGATTCTTTAATTTTTTATCAACATATTTTATTTAAAGTGTAAGAAATTAAATAATTTGACTTTTCTAAATTTAAAAAAGTGTGCGTTTGTGTAATTTATGGCATATAAATTAAGTCGCATTAGGAAGGACAATACACTCTCTTTTATATTTCTTTTTAACCTAATGTAATATCTTAATCATCATAATAATCTTACTTTTGCTCTTCATTGCATATTTTTTTATTTCTATTATTTTTCATTAGAAAACCTATACTACTCATGTCATCTCTTACTATTTTTTTCCTAATACGCCCTCTTGCCAGCATATTTTATCCAACCAACCCCTAAATAAGCCGTCGTGCATATCCAAGAAACTGTATTTGAGTCAAAGGTTAATGAGACCCTAGCTGAGTAGCCTTCCCTAGCTTCTATGACGTGTGGAGAATGATTCAATGTTGATTCAAGTGATGACAGAATTTTAAAAAAGCAAAAAGTACTTGTTGAAAATTGAAGAACAAGTGGGTCACAAGTCCTTGGAGCAATAATCAAATCTTTAACATAGCTCACAAAGTTTATTCTTATTAACCATCAATTTTTGTAATTTTTTAATTTTTATTTCATAACTTTATAATTTGTATATTTTACTTCAAAGTTGCAAACAATTATTAGTAAATAGATTATTGTTGCCATTCCTAATCATTTACAATTAAATGTACAAAATTTAAATAGTAAGATAAAAATTATATCATTACTAGTGTTTAGAAAATTAGACCAGATTGACCCGTTTGGTCGGTTGGATTGGGAACGAGCTGGAGCACCGGTCTGGTTAAGGCTGATCACCAGTTTTTCTTTTTTGTAATATAAAAAATAAAAAATAATTAAAATATACTTATATTAATTTAAATATACTTTAAATATATTTATTTAAAAATTAAACTCATTAATTAGTAAAAATATTGATAATTAATTATAAT
>JAYJMB010059085.1:0-26875 GCA_036873735.1 Pouteria campechiana | reverse complement strand
CTCGGATTTGGAGCTTTTCCCAAAAGCTCTACATGCAAACGCGCTTCCTGTAAGTGCTTAAAAGCCACCGCCAGGCCCAACAGGCCCCACGGTACACTACATGGTAGGGTTAGACTCTTGACTGAGCGCATTTGATGGCGAGTGGTAGGTATGATCAACACTGTTTGCGTGTCTTCAACACTGACTGAGCACATCCTCCAGCAACCACGCTTCAACTGCGCGACCAATTGGGGGAAGACTCTGATTGTGCTACTTCCATCCTAGAATTCTCACTGCCTATCAATTTTTTGCCTTCAACTACGCCACCTGGCAGTGGGATCAGGCAAGCCATTTTGTTGCCGCCCTGACTACGTGACTTCACATTTTCTCTTTGCCCACACGTTTTTTGGACTTTGGGTTCAACTGCGCTACCAAGAATTCTGCTACTTGCCTGTGTGAGTGGCAGTTTTCTGAAACACGCAACTGCACATACAGCTATTTCATGTTGAGAAGTTTTGACTCTGCTTTGTCCACTATGCTGTATGGACTTTGATTCATGACCTAAACTTCATGACTGATTTTTCAGCGCTGACATAATTCATGTCTTGCTATATGATTTTGTTGACCAACCTTCCCAAACTTTTGCATTGAATCTCCTTGGACATCTCTAGACTTTCAATTCAGAGAATGGATGAAAATCCATTCTCAACAGATTCATTATGGCTTCTTTATCTTGCTCAGTTAAGATATTATTCCACCAACCTTTAGTGAACCTGTAAATTCAGATATTAGCATTCCTGCACATTCTCTATCTAGAGTTCCACCAGTAGAATAGGCGGTTGTTGCCATTGTCATTTTATTTAGTAAGTCTTTTATTTGGTATTGGAGAAGTATAGATGTATCCATCTGAGAATTTATTTTGAATGGCTTCAATCTGTTATTCATATAGCATATTGAGATAACTATATCTCGGATAACAAGGTTTAGTTGGATTTTTTCCATTTTCTTTTGTTTTAAGTCTTTTTATTGGATTTATTTCTAGGTCTGTCATATTATCAAATTGGTCATTTCAATGATTTATATATTCTTCATTAATCTCTTCTCGTTCATCATTAGATGTTTCTGAAAGAGCATTTATTTGTAAAGGTTTAGCAGAAGTTTCTTCTTTTCCTAATTTTTATTTATCTCATCTAGTATCCTCATTTGCATAGTCATTAAAGGTTTTTCAAATTTCAGTATTTCTACTTTTATTATAGGTTCTTTATATGCTTAGAAGTCCCATCTGGATTTTTAGATGAGAGTCCTGATTTATTATTTATTTCAATATATTTAATTTAAAAGATCTATCTTTTCTCTTTTTTCTATAATCGCATCGATTTTATGTAATTGTTTTCCAATGGTGTTTAAATATTGATTAGTATAGTTATTTTGTTAAGTCTAATTTAATCTTTCTTTACAGGGAGATGAGATTATTCTTTTTCCATCTTTTATTTGTGTAATATATTGACATGTAGGTGGATGAGTTTTAGTTGATATCTTGTCTTTGTTTATTAATCTTCATAGGATTTAATCATCAATTCTATGGATAATTATCTATATATTTATTATAATTTGATTGGACTATAAGAAAAAGTTTATATGAACTTGACATTGAGTTAAGGAATTAAAATAATCTTATTGAATTTTATTTTTTATTGGTTTGTCAAATGCTTTGAAGAATCTCCGTATTTTCTTCTGAATAGAAATCTTTTCTTAGATATTCTTTATCAATTTCAATTTTTTCTATTATGTTTAATTCTAGATCATTTTCATGAATTTGTGAATAGGTTGGACTTGTTGGTGCTTTAGTTAATTTGGAATCATATATTATATCTAGTATGCTAGACGTGCTATATTGCACCTCGTATATGAGTTTCTTCTTCTGACATTAATCTGAGTATCTAGAAGATTTAGACGTTCTTATTTCTTTTATCTTTGGTTTTATCATTGAAGAGAACTACAATTCTATTGTTTCATCTTCATATGTAATGGTCTTATTTATTTGTTGGTTTTGTAGTATTGGAGTTTTAGGTTTCATTATCTCTTCTAATTTCCATGATTCGGGAAAAGTAATCTAATCCCATCTGATTTTATTTGGAACTATTTTTTTAGATTTATTTGGATCAATTTGCATTAACATAGTTTCATTTTTTGTTATGATAGCTTAGAACAAATCCTATATAGAATGGCTAATGATAGACCTTGGTTCCATTTCCATATTAGATGTTTTAATCATTAAAGTTAAACTCTTAAGTATGTTTTCATTTTTAAGGGCTACTGTCTGGTTAGGGAATGAATTAAAGTGCATTGGTCATTCATACAAACTAGATTCAATAGCTCCTAGAAAAAAGTTGCTCCAATTAATATGTCAAAAATTATTTAGACTTACTAAAACAGAGGCATTCATTTCATTTATACTTAAAAGTTTGATAGTTACTTGTATTAATCCAAAATGGATATATTTATATTTTTTTACTATATGCTTTTATCAATTTTTTGTTCTTGATCTAATATTTTCAATTAATACCACTATATAAAAAATTACTTATTGCAGCAAACTAAATGCAGCCATTTTTTATTTGGCTATATATAACAATAAATGTAGTCAATGTCAGCTGCATTTGAAATCAAATGCAACCAACCCACAATGGATATGTTTGATGTCAAACACAGCCAACATTAGTTGCATTTAGTGTTATATAAAGGCAGCCAGCCTAAAATGGCTTCATTTAGTATTAAATGTATTCAAAATATTAGTTACGTTTAATATTGACTATATTTAGCATTATATAAAGGCAACAAACACAAAATGGTTGTGTTTGACATTAAACAAAACCAACACATTGGCTGCGTTTGATATTTAAAAACAAGTAAATTACTTTGTTTATTTTAATCATGTCAATTGAATTGCTTTTATATGGTTGAGTATTTATTTTCTATTTGTTTGATGATAAAATATAATTATATATATATGTGATAAAAGTAAATTTGGTTATATATAATATGATACCTGAATTAAAAAAAATTAAAATAATAATATTTAATGCAACTAACTAAATAACACTAAATGCAGCCAGCATTTTAGCTACTGTTAACACTAAATGCATCATTTTTTAATGGCTGCGTTTAACACCAAATGTAGCCAACAAAAAATTTGTTACATGTGTTGTTAAACGTAGCTAAAATGTTAGCTACATTTAGTGTTACATAAAGGTAGTCAATCTAAAATGGTTGTGTTTGGTATTAAAGTCAGCCAAATATTTATTATATTTAGTATTTTAAAGAAGTAAATTAATTGATTTATTTTAACCTATATGGTTTAGTATGTATTTTTTATTTTTTTGATGAAGTGGAATATATTTAATGAATTAGTTTATATATAATATGATTTGGTTCCTAAATTAAAAATATAATTGATGGTAATAATATTTAGTATTGCTAAACAAATTCATCCAAGGTTATTTCACATTTTATTTGTTAGTAATTTTAAAAAAGTAAATTAATTAATTTATTTTTAACCTTTTGTAGGTTCAGTATGTATTTTTTTATTAGGCAATATATATTTAATGAATTCGGTTATATAAGTTAAGTCTGCTTAGAAAACTTCATAGTTTAAGATTTCAAATAAGTATTTAATTCCTAGACAAATCTTGTTGAGTCAATTGTATAGTTTTGATAATTAATAAAACTTGATTAATGACTTGAATTGAGCTAATGACATGTTGCTAAAATTTCTAAATTCAAAAGAGGCTTTCAAGAGATGTGAAAATATTCAGAGGGACATTTAAATGCTTCAGAGGAAGCTTCAGAAGTTCCAAAGTTGTGTTTGAAAGTTTCATAGAAAGTACTCTGCATTCAAAGGAAAGTTTTAGAGGATAATTCAGCAAAAGCTTTAGAAGAATGAAGAAGAAGTTTTAAAAGAAGTATCCCAAGCTTCAGAGAAAATTTTCAAGGGTCAAGATTTCAAAGTTCAAAAGAAGCTTCAAAGTTCACCAACCTTTAGTGAACTTATGAATTTAGAGATTAGCATTGTTGCATATTCTCTATTTAGAGTTCCATTAGTAGAATAGGCGGTTGTTGCCATTGCCATTTTATTTAATAAGTCTTTTATTTGGTATTCAGAATTACAATCTATGTTCTAAGTATAGATGTATCCATTTGAGAATTTATTTTGAATGGCTTCAATCTATTATTCATATGGCATATTGAGATAATTACATCTCGGATAATAAGGTTTAGTTAATTTTTTCAATTTTCTTTTGTTTTAAATCTTTTTATTGGATTTATTTCCAGAATTGTCATGTTATCAAATTGGTCATTTAAATGATGTATATATTCTTCATTTATCTCTTCTCATTCATCATTAGATGTTTCAAAAAGAGCATTTATTTGTAAAGGTTTAGTAGAAGTTTTTTTCTTTTTCTAATTTTTTATTTATCTCATCTAGTATCCTCATTTGCATAATCATTAAAAGTTTTTCAAATTCACTTTTTCCCCTCCCTCTTGTTCTTGGTCTGTCTAAGCACTTCTTCATTTAAATTGTTCATCCAATCATCCAAGATCACTTAAAAATGTAGCATAGTGAATCATCTAATCAGGAGAAACACTTTAGATAAAATAAATGTTTAATCACTCTGTTATAGGTCGTATTTGTTGGTCCCATTCAGATGGTAGCTCAATAAAAGGGGTTAATTGAGGTTTTAAAATTTCTGGCCAAATAGGAATATAATGTTGAAAGAAATGAAAAAAAATCATACTAATATTTTTACAGTGGTTTGGCCATTTCCTTGGTACCTACTCTACTTTTCTAATTCACTCTATCTGCTGGACTTAGGTTCCACTACACTTGATCAGCTAACTCTAATCAATGTACACTTGCTGGTTTTCACGAGCTTACCAACAAATGGTACAAACTTTAGTTCTCAAAGCTCACAAAAAACTCTTACAATCTTTCCAGCAAGTCTAGTCTACTCGTTGTAATCAACACATCAAATAGCAAGCCCCTTGCTTGCTGTAACTGAAAATAGAGATAACTTGTACAAAAATAAATGCCTCTGAGACAGATAGATTTGTACAAAAATAAATGCATAAGTAATAAATATAACACAATTAAGAATAGATGTTTCAAACTCTAGATAGTTGTTGAAGAAATGAGCTTTGAATGCTTGTATTAGATGTTACACAGTGGAGTATTTGGAAGAAAATTTTAATGTTGGAGTAAATGCTCTCTTAATCTTATGTCTAACTTTTCTCCCTATTTCTTATTTATTGAGTGTCCTTTTTTTACTTCTTATATATTAGGATTTGAAATCTGCCCATTAGAGAAGACAACATTCATTTAACATGAGGAAATATTCCAATTTTTGACTATTGTAATGTTCCTATGACTACAGGCCATCTGAAGTAAAGCTATTAGACTTCTGAATAGAAGGAATGCTGTCGTTAACCATTCTCTTTGGAAATCCTTTGCTTTTTGTTTTTTATCGTCAAAGCTTCAAACCATCTAAAATGACAGATATTCGTGATTTGTAAACGACTCGATCGGCTTCTTTGTAATTGTACTTCATGATCTCTGAAGTAAACACTTCAAACCATCTCAAGTGATGTGAATTCCTTACTTGTGTGCCTTCATGCTTCAGTCCATCTGAAATGTGTTGCATATTTACTTCAACATATTTGAAGTAAAACTTCATAACGTCTGAAGCATTGTTAACACTTCAACTCAATGGCTTCATTCTTTAGTACCTCCATAGTGAGGCTTCAACACCTCTAAAGTTATCTTTTGGACATCTGAAGCACATTTTCATACTTTAGTACATCTGATATGCACTTGGGAACATTTGAAGCAATGTGCTAACCCCTCTAAAGCGTATCTGAAGTTGTTTTAACATTTGAACTTTAGCATCTAACTTTATTTACTTCAGCAACGTACTTTAGCACATCTAAAGCACCTCTGAAATTACTCTGAATCTCGTATTTGATGCCAAATATATCCTTCAACCATAGTTTGGCCTTTAAAGCTTGGAACTTATATCTAAAACACCTCTGAAGTTGTTTCAAATGTAGTTTATGTGACTATAGCCTTCATTCTTCTGACTCTTTGAACTTTTTCATATACTGATTTTATTCTTCATGATTTCAAATATGTTCCAGTACATTTGAAATCCTCTTCCAAGTTCAGGGTCACTAATCCTTTGAGCATTCACTAGTTTTTTCCTTTGTTAACTGACTGAGGTAGATCTTGTCTCTACTATAAACTTGTACATTATGTCCATGCATCTAAAGTTACTTTCCTAGAGTTGTTTTGTACATTTATCACTGCACACTTCGGAATGTAATTGTTAGTAACTTAATACTCAACCCATATGTTTGCTCATCATCAAAATTCAACTAGTTAATTATATTCATCATCAAAATCAAGCTAAGCAAAAGGAATTAGGATCAATAATGATATGACTTAAAAAAATTTAAACTATTTATATATACTTTTAAAAAGAGTTATTATTATTATTTTCGTTAACTAAAGTTTAGAATTAAAATATTTTGAAATTATATTTAAATGTGTAAAGATGAATACCGTGTTTAATAGGCCTAAAATAAAGAAGCATATCTTGTTGCAGCCAAAGACATTAAATAATTTTCCCTTTAAAATGGGAGTAGCTTGGGCTCAAATTGGTGGAATTCAATGCTAATGATCCATATTAAGCTTATTTGATTCGGCTTAGTTGGGGCTTAGTTGGGGCTTATTTGCCTATTTTGATAGATAAGTTGTAAGCAACCTAAAAGTCGCTTTTTATATTATTAAACTTTATATTCTTAAAATATTCCTATATATTATATATAAAACTAAAATATCCATCCTTTTTAATGTTTTTATTTTTTCTTAGTCATCTTTGCATGTCTACTTTCAATAACATCTTTAATAATTTGAAGATTTGTAAATATTTAAATTACTTTTTTACTAAACTTAGTTTTTATTTATTTATATAAAGATGAAAAATATTTTAATTACTTTTTTACTAAACTTAGATTTTATTTATTTATATAAAGATGAAAAATATTTTAATTACTTTTTTCAAGTTAAAATTTATCTGAGTTAATTTTATATATTTATTTGTTAAATTAAAATTTAAAATTTTTTAATCTATTAAAATATTTTAATTATATTATCTTAATTAATATTTTATTATTAAGCCTAAGACTTAAGAGGGTATTTTGGTTTTTTATCCATTATTTTGGCTTTCAATTTTTGCTACGTGAAACGAGTTTAATAATTTTAAGTCATTTATTTCAGTTATATCAAACAATTTTAACTTATTTTACCTCAACCACTTATTATAAGCCATAAGCCAGTAAGTTCCATCAGAATGAAATAGACTCATTATATCGGGATCAATTCCACTTTAAAAAATAGTTTAAATATTACCCATTTCTTTTGTCATGAAATTCATTCTAATTAGATGGGCCACCCAAGGAAGCCTCCAAAGAGAATACTTTAACTTTTTAAATTATTTTGAAACTATAAATGACATAATCTCAGTCATTAAATATAATATTTTGACTGAATAAATGTATGAAGGAATTTTTACATTGCTAATAGTAGTTCATATCATATTTTTCGTGATAAAGACACAATTGTTATTATTATTAATTAGTTTGGCCAATATTGATACCTGATTTAGAAATTTTTATATTAAATAATTAAAATTTGTTTAAAAAATCGTCGTATACGGTAGGATTAATCTAAAATACAAGGTAATCCCACCCAGACCCAAGCCTCTCTGCTTCAAAATTGCCCACCTTACGGTGAAATAATTGCACACGTGTGACGTGTGTAAAGCGTGTAGCAGGCTCCTCTTCGTACAAGCATCCGGGGAATAAGGAAGCAGGTGGGAAAAGCACAATTAGGATTGCCTTCTGAGGGATTGCTTTGAAGTTTTATTTCTTTGCCGGCAGCTTTGACTCGAGCAATCCCACGTCTCATAAGGAAATCGGTTTTTTAGGAAAACCGAATTCCTCGAAGCTATGGCAACTGCAGGAAACAAGAACATCAATGCCAAACTCGTGAGTTTTCTCTTCCTTCCTTTCAATGCAGCATGATTTTCCTGACTCGAATATAACCTGGGGACCCTAGCGTTGCCCGGCCATAGATTCATCTTGGCTCTTTTCCCGATTGCATCGTGGTTATGATCCCCGATAGGGTTGGTTTTTTGGTCACTTGTTGTCTGTTGGGTGTTTTCTTCTAGCTTGGTGTCTGTATTGATCATGGCTGGACTGCTCGGGCCATTCTAGAGTATTTTTGTTGCTTGGTGAGAAGAAAAAAATTATTTTGAGAATTCTAGGAATTGCGATGTGATTTATATGCCTGTTTTCGTTGTGGGTATGGGATATCATGTCTTTATGCTGGTAAAACTGGTGAAGTTGTTGGTTATGAGTTATGACTCTTTCAATTTGAGAATGTTTGGGGTTTGTAAGGTAGATTGGAATGTGGGTTTTCTAAACTATTAATGTTTTCATGATTTTTTTTTGGGCGGGGATGGGGGGGAATGTAGGTATGAGTTTCTTTTTCTTATTAAGATTTTACTTTTCTAGTTGGGCCAGCTATGGTTTTCTTGTGATTTCAGCATGATGATATTTACAGTGATCACTTCCCCTTTTACACCCATCCTCTTGTACATCTATTTTACCTTAGAAAATCCTATACTCCTCTTTTAGGGTGTCTTTATATAGTGGTAAAAGATAGAGAATTTAAAAGAAAAGTGCAAAGGAAATATATAGTGATTTGAGCAAGATAGAGAATCATGTCAGTTTTAAAGTGAATAAAACAAAATAGGCAGACAATGGATAGGCTTTTTTAGACAGAGAGGTAGGAAGCCATGATTGAATATAGGTTATGATTAAAAAAATTAGAGTTGTTAGGAATATGTAAACATCACATTAGATGAAACAGGGAGGCTTTTAAACGCCCTAGTTGGTAACTTTAGGTATTTGATACCTGAATATTTGATGTTTTTAGATTTGGTATTTGGTTTGTATTTTACCTGTTTTATTTGGCATTTAATGGATTCTTTTCCACCTTTAGCAGAACTGCACGGGGGTTTTGGTTGTTTGTATTGGATAGATGTGGGGATTGAATGTGGGTTTTATTGGGATTTAAGGGCATGCATATATGCATTTCCTCACCAATATTTAGGGCAGGTGTGGAATCTTGACTATCTGTGTCTTTGGCAACCACATCAATGGGCTAAAGATCAAAATCTTTTTAAGCAGACAACTTTGACCTGCAATTCTAGTTGAATCTTGCTTGTCTAATATGGACTGTTGCTTTATGTTGAGTGCATCATTCCTTCTTTTTTTTCCCCTCAAATGGATGCCAATTTCTGACCAACTACATCAATTCTTGGATTTCACTTTTCTGTGTTGTGCACTAAAAAGTCAATAGTCTTGATTGTTGGTAGTACCATGACATGTGCTTTTTTTTTTTTTGTTTTTCAGAGCATTCCTCTTGTGTTTGTAAAGAATATCCTCAGTTTGTCTTTTATTTTTTGTATCTCAGTGTCTATTTTGCTCTTATCAAAATGAAGGTTTTCTCTACACCTGAGCCACTATGCTAATTTCTTTTTAGGTTCTTCTTGGAGATGTGGGTGCTGGAAAATCTAGCCTGGTTGTGCGGTTTGTAAAAGGCCAGTTTGTAGATTTTCAGGTTGGTTTTACTGTTTTACCTTTTGATTTTAGATATCTAAACTTTGCATGTTACATTGATGGGCTGATCCTTTGTTTTCCTATGCTGTAGGAGTCTACCATTGGTGCCGCCTTTTTCTCACAAACATTGGCTGTCAATGATGCAACTGTAAAGTTTGAGATTTGGGATACTGCTGGGCAGGAGAGGTATCATAGCTTGGCTCCAATGTATTACAGAGGTGCTGCAGCTGCTGTAGTTGTTTATGATATAACAAATCCGGTGAGGAAAAAATTCCAATCATTGGATGTGCTTTCGATTATTAACTTGGATCTTTTGAGCTTTTTTCCATAAAAAGAAATTAAGGGCATTGCAGTATTGAATGCTCAGAAATATTAGTTCTGATTTTTGCGAAATATTGTGTAGTTATCAGATCTTGAGTTCATAAGAAAAGTAATGAGAATAATTGTTATCCAGTGTTTGCATGAATGATATACTTGCAATTTTGGTATGAGGGTGTCTAAAAACATTTGATTTCATTAGGAAATAAATATTTTTAGAAGTGAATAACATTTGCTGCCTTGAACATACTTTCCAGGAAAAAAAAAAGCGGAAAACCCTTCAACATGAATCTTAAGCTAACAACTTCTAGTTTATCAAAAGGCTGGGTTTCTTGGAATCAAAAGCACAAAAAAGAATTTCATGATATTTTTCCACCATCCAGTTTGACTACTGCTGAAATCCCTTTCATGGTGTGTTGTTCCCCAAATGCAACACAACAAAACAAGAAAAAGGAGGGCAAAAAGTATACCGACACTGCACCATTCATGCTTTGAAAGCTGTTTCTTATTTTATTCAATGAAACTATAGTACTGATTTTGGTGATATATTTGAAAAAATTACTTAAACATTAAATAGTTTTGACATTTTGGTGAAAAATAACCTGTAGTTTAACTTGCAAACTACATTGCATGTACTCTTGGCTACAATGGTGCAGCTTAACTAGTTAGAATGTGCTGTGTGATGCATGAGACTTATTTCTATCCGATATGGATCAAAAGGGTGAGTTACGTAGTAAAAAGCTGTTCCATTGTCACAAAGCAAAGATGTATCTTGATGGAGACATTTCATCTTGGTGTCTATGACAAAAATGCACCCTTTCCATTGGTGGTTGCTATGGTGGGGTTTTCTTGAAATTTAGATGCTAATGTCACAAAAATTAGCACATGTATCTTCATGGATGCATTTCATGTCGGAAAATCTTGTCTTTTAGTGCAGTAGTTCCATAAACATGGGTCTCTGAGCATAAAATGTCATGAGACTCTAGTGATCTCTACTGCTCAGTTGAATAAGATTCTGAAAAGACCCCCCCCCCAACAAAAAAAAAAAAAAAAAGATAAAGAAGAAGAAGAAGAGGAAAGATTCTCACTCACAGTTCACATTTGGATTGAATTCTTGCTGGTATGCCCATCATGAGGTTTGGGGTAATTGGGTAAAGCTATTCCATTATGAGCACCATCCAATGAGCTTTGCGATGGATTCGATGGTAATATTTTTGAAAATCCATTTGATATTGGTATTCCTCTTATTTTTTTAGGTGATCTTAAATCAATACTAGAGGTATCAAATTTCCTCTATAGATTGATGTAAGCAATATTTGTTTTCTAGGCTTCATTCATGCGGGCAAAGAAATGGGTTCAAGAACTTCACGCGCAAGGTGGTTTCTTAACATTTTTACGTCCTCTTTATCACTTTTGTTATGCATATTTAGTTAAAATCTTTAAGATGGTACTCCTAGTCATGGATCCTACTTTCTTCCATACATATGGGAATGCAAATGGGCAGGCCTGGATGGAATAACATTTCAGTTTGACTGGCATGCTCTATGTTTGTAATGACCATGAGTGTCAGCAACGTTATTTGGTCGGTGTGTGTGTTAGTTTTTTTTTTTAAAATATTAATAATGTGTGTATGATTATTGGTGGGTGACTTGTATGCATATGATTTTTAAATGATGCAATTATGAGTTGATGACACGTATGCATTATTGCTCCCTAATATAAGTATAAACAAGAGGGAGAGGGGAAGCAAAAGAAGAGTCGTTGCTGCTAGAGAAGAGAGGGAGAAGAAAGGAAGAAAAGGAGAAGGAGAAAAATTACGGTTTTCTATTTTTTTTCGTGGATTCTCAAGTAAGTAATTTAGATGTATCTATGTTATCTATGTGATAGTTATACTGGTTTAGATCGTTAATTAAATAATTATAAACTGTGTTTTTAGTTGAGATGAATGTTAATATGCATGTTATAAATACTATAAAATTTCATTTTCATTGATTTTGAAAATGAAATTATTCTGGTTAATATGCATATTATTTTGATGATCGGATCTATTGATTATGTCTAGTTTTTGTTAATTTACATGCTATATGAATTTTGTGAAAATTGGATGTGAAATAACTGTTTAATTATTGAAAAACATTCTTGTACGTTGAAAATATAATTTTGTTAAATTTTATATTTGACAAAATTATATATTGAATATTGGGCTTAAATCGAAGGTCTCGTTATGTAGAGTAAATCCTATGACTCAGATTCCTGAAATATTGTCAATATAAGGAGTTATTGACAAAAATCTAATTGAAATAAAAGTATTAAAGAATCATATTCACATGATTGATGCTGTCAACTCTCTGACAGTGTCCGTAAATAAAATTATATATATATATATTGAGAATGAAATATGATTTATAAATGTGACTTGCATATGTGATTTGGATGATCTGAACCATTTGATATATTCTAAGCATTGATATTAGCTTATGATAGAAATTTCGGGTTAAAATGAATTTATTTAGTTGGTTAAATTTGATGAAATGTGGAAATCAAAAAAATTAATAAATCTGATATTTATTTTGGCCATATTGAATATGAAATACACTAAATGATCAACAATGTCATTACAAATTTTAAATGAAAATTTTCAATGTTGCAAGTTTGAGAAATATATATATATATGTATGTATGTATGTATATATTTTGGGACGCAAGCCCCTGACAGTGTAAGTTGCCTGAAAATTTAAGCAGGCTAGGTTTGGGATGCAAGTCCCTAACAGCGTAAGTTGCCTGAAAATTCATGCAGGCTAGGCCAGACTGGCCCAGCCCAGTATCAGTAGGCTCTAGGCCAGGCCCAGCCCAGTACAATAGAAGTCCAATAAGTCTGGTCACCAGTCCGACAATGAACGGAAGGCCCAGATTGATTTCATTATATCTGGACAATTTGACCTCTAGTTTAGATGATCAAGTAATCAATTTTGGGTTTCTTGGACATTCCGGATCTAATGGAATGTTAGATTGTCCAAAAGGTAACCAGATCATGTAAAATTGAATGGTCATACTTGATTTATTAATATATGGACCCCACGATATCTGATCTGGACTATCGGGTAGTCAATCTTGAGGTTTTTGAACATTCTAGATCTAATGAAGAGGTCAGTTTATTCAAAAGATGGCCAGATCATATAAGAATGAATGGTTAGATTTGTTGTGATGATATCTGGATCCCATGACCTCTGATCTTAATGATTAGGTAGTTGAACTGAAGGTTTTTAGACGTTTTGGATCCAATAGAAATGTTAGATTATCCAAATATTGGTTAGATCATGAGGTTGAGTGAACAAATTGACGTTGGGATCCACTAAACCAGTCAGGATATGATCTAAGATGTTGATGTGTTTGATGATAATTAGATCATGAGGCTTGAGTTGATAGATATGATGATAAGATCCACTAAACTTGTTAGGACATGATCTAAGGCATAAATTTGACAAGATGATGGTCAAATAAAGAGGTTTGAATGAGTAGCATAAAGGGATGAGATGTACTTCCCTGGATTGGTACTGTGGTCGGTCAAACCAGACAATTTATGATGTGTATTGTGGTGTGATCAGTATTTTTTTTTATCATATGTACTAGTTACATCTATTTTACTAACTGAGTTGCTGTAATTCACCCCAAAATTATTTTATAGAGAATTCTGCTCATGGAGGATACTAATCGTGGTGTGGGGATAGGTGTGACAAGATGCTGCTATAAAAGTGATGTTAAAAATAAATATTGTATTTTCTGTTTTATGTTGAAAAATTGTATTATGTGGTTTATATTATAATATTTTCTTTAATAATGAGCTATCGTGGTTGCTTTCATGGTTATGTTTCATCTCTCGTGCGATAGATCTTGGGAGATTCCATCCCTGGATTTGGAAATGACAGTTATTTATGCTATTCCTGGGGCCGGGGCATGACAATGTTGACCCTTTTAGACTCAATTGTTGGCTAGTTAAGGTTAGATGGAGATCTTCCAGCCTTTTCCTGTCCAATGCATCTTCATCATGTATGGAATCTGATTTTATCTCATCTGATAATATATAGGCTTTTTCTTCCTTTTTCTTTTGGATTAATCCTGTACGAAACCCTTTTCTTCTGGTTTTTAAATATATGATATTGGTATATGGTCATCTTTGATTGGTTGTCCACTATTTTGCTAGCAACACTCCAGTGGCAGATGTTTTTCATCCATTCACCTTTTGTTTGATATCCATCTTGGTCAAAAGGTTTCCCTCACCATGATGATCACCTTATGGCCAAAAAAAGGCCGTTAGGTGGATTACTCTGACCTTTTTAAGATACCGATCTTCACCAAAAGTTTGCCCTCCCTATGATGATTGAATTATGGCCAAAAACTGACCATTAGGTGGATCACACCTGCTTTTTTCTATATCATAACAATGGATCCTTTTCTATGCGCATGTGTGTTGGCTGATCTGAAGAGCAGAATGGTTTGATTTCTGCAGTGTTTTCCATATGGAGTAGCCAACCTATTACCTATCAAGTCAATTAGATTTCCCATACACATGAAAAGCTGGATTTTATTCTATAGTGCTGGTAGCCATTTGGTCAGACATAGTGCCAGAATATTCTATAAAGTAAGGAGGTTCAAGCATGAAAAATTTATGTGCTGACCACTGCAGTCGATCTGTTTTTATTTTTGCAGTGTGTTTTGCAGATTGGTTTCCAGAAGAAAACTATATGCATCACATACAGGACCCTTTAGCTGCCTCTAATTTGCACTGAATATTTGGTTTTTCTTTCAGGTAATTCCAACATGGTAGTGGCACTTGCTGGCAATAAAGCTGATTTGGTGGATGAAAGGAAGGTGACAGCAGAGGTCAGTGGTTAGATTTCCTTTTTGTTTGCTGGAGGAATTCTATCCCTAGTTGCCAACTAGATCCAATCACAGAATTTTTCCCAAAATCAATGTGCCTTTTGCATGAAAGGAACTTTCCCTAGTCATGTGGGGCAATGATAAAATGGACAGCCTGCCAATTCTCTACATTCAGTTCTTGATTTTTTCACCTGCATGATAATCAGACAGAGCCCCATTTTTCTTTTTATTTTACTTATCTTTTCTTTCTTATTTATTTATTTATTTTGGGCAAGGAACATAAACTGTGAGCCAACATGATGAAACATTTGGGATCTCACTTGATTTGCTACGCTGGAGTGTCTGGCCTTTGTAACTTGAAATGAGTGGCTTAAAACCAGCATTCCTTGGTTTTCCAGTAGGTACTAGACATTTGTGCTAATTGTTATTGTATGACAATAAATCTTGTTGTCAATTGTAGCTAAGTTTTAGTCTTTTCCACTTCTAAAGAAATTTGAAAAATCATAAAGAAATAAAAAGCAACAAAAAAAAGGATCTCATGTTCATGATCCCTTTTCTGTCAATATGCGCTGGGTCTGTTAACACATATCTTTAGAATTCAAATTGTGGATATTTATCTTGGTAGCTTGTATTAAGATTTTAATCATTCTGAAAAAGTATTGGCATTATGCATTTGAACTGTGGTCATATTTTAAAGCCGACAACTTAGTGTACAATTTTGTTTCTAAAGGAGTCTAAATTTTATCAAAAGGAGTAGAAAACAAAATCTAGATGACTACTACTCATCCCAGAAACCGGCAGAAAGAAAAGGAAAGAAAAGAAGAACAGAAAAATTACATCAGTAACTCCCCAAAATATATTCTACCCAAGATGACTCCTTGGCCCATGTGAGGGCTCTGTTGAATGCCAAAATCACTTATTCACTTAAGCTATTGAACACCCACTCATTTCTTTTAAACCAAATTGATGACATTGTTGTGGTGGTGGCAGCCTCCCATGGTAATTGCCTCAATCCTGCCTCTTTTCCTTTACATAAGTTTAAAGTAATTTCTTTATTGAAGCATGCAGGAATAAGGCAGAAAACACCAAACAACAAAAGAATCTGATCCCTTGTCTGAGTGGCAGAAGGGCAAAATAAGAATAAAAGACTCACTGATTGAACTTTACAGGGGCAGAGTACATAAACATTGACCATGCAAACTTCTCATCTTAAGGGCATCCATTATTAAGGTACTTTTCCTCTTAGACAGTCAAATGGAACCTAGCAGTAGCAATCTAGGATTATATCTCCACTTCCAAGAATCCTCAGAGGTTCTTTTTACCAGGATTTCTTTAGCATGCAAAATTCATTCATTGAAAACAATTCATCACATAAACAAGCCTAAGATAACATCTTCCATTGAAGAGTATGGCTGAAAAAACAAAAGATGAAAAACAGGAAAGGTATGTTTACTTCTCTGAATTGAATAATACGCGGTAGAATTCTAACCATCACTAATTTGTAAAAGAAAAATATAACCAACATCACTACATTGCGTATTTTATTTTTAAATGAAGGATAATTTCGCATTACATATTGATCTGCATAATGGCAAAACTTAAAGTTGTAGACCATGTTGTAATGAATTTAGTAAAGGAAGTAAATTTTGAATCACATATTAAGGTATTTAAGTCACATAATCATAGGATCCACCCAGAAATGGATCCAAACTGTTTTTAACTGAACATTTCAAAAGAAAAAAGGAAAAAGAGAAAAAAGCAGGAGCTTTTTCCTGAGGTTTGACAGAAATTATAAATTTTAATCATTGATTTTTTTTTTATGAGCAACAAATTCCAGTTGTTTGGCGTTACTTATCTTCAGACTCTTGGATAACTGTTTACCTACAGCTAGTGGGATGGTAACTTACAAATAACCATATGTATTGTGTTGACATATCCTACCTGTGCTACCTGTTGAGGATCTGATCAGTGGGCATACCTTTTTCAGGTAGATCAGATATACTGTTGTTCATTTGAAGTTAGAATGTGCATAGCTCTGGGTGATCATTTTTTATTTAAGATTTGAAGAATTGTTTGACATTTTTGCTGATGTCATTGTTGGTGTTGGTGTAGGAAGCACAAGTGTATGCTCAGGACAATGGCCTTTTCTTCATGGAAACATCTGCAAAGACTGCAATTAATGTCAATGACATATTCTATGAAATTGGTAATATTCCCATTTGGCTTATTCAAAATATATTTGGTTTTACATGTATTTACCTACAACATTATATACACACCCATTGTATTGCAATCTTTGTCATTTTGGTTAACACAATTGCAGCCTTGGCTCTGCCATTGATGGGTTTACCTCTTTTACCAGCTGCCTTTTATATTGTACTGATTCATGGAACTCTTTTCTTACATTTGGAAGGTGCAGTTGATTGAGTGGATAGTGCAAAATATCAGGTGATACCATGTGCACTGTATCTAACCAGATACTGTGTATGCACCTTAGTTTTGGTTTATAAATGGTTATTAAGAGAGTTGTGTTCTGCTGATTAGATGGTCTGGGTTTAAATATTTAATATTTATAAATATATCTTCAAAATATAGATTTTTCATGCTGCGCCCCTTCAATCTGCCTCCATACATAGGTTTCATGAGATCAATTGTTAGCTGCTAGTCAGACACGTCAAAAAGAGATGAAGCTTGAAAGTGCTCTGTGGCTTGAGATGGTTGGTGAATGCACATATTAACTCAGTTGTTTATGGATTTACCCAAGATCATTCACAGCACACATGGTGCATGTTGACCACTTGAACTGACAATTTTGAATGTGGCACGTTGGGCAATTTTGCCGCATGTTTAATGGAATTTCGTGTTCTATCTTGCAATGGACTAGAAGTATCATGTCTGTCTTTCAATCCACATGCTATGCGGATGGTATGATCTTATTCAAAGTGTACAGTGTATTACAAAACTTCCCTGTAAATGTCAAGAAGTCTTGCCAGTCACTCAACCATAGCCTTGGTTTTTGGTGTGCAATACACTAAGTTAGGAACAACTTGATATGCCATATCATCCGTGCTGTGATAATCTTTTAATACACGCTACTCCCTGCAAGGTATATTTTCACCACAGGAAATTCACAACTTGCATCTTCTTTTTGGTGCAGCAAAGAGGTTGCCTCGAGTTCAAACCGTGCAAGACCCTACAGGAGTGGCTCTAACGGATAGATCTGCGGAGAGGGCAACCAGTCTTTCATGTTGTGCTTAGAGCGTTCATTGCATTTCTATTCCCGGTGCAGCTTGTATTTACAACATCGGTACAGCCTTATGCAGGCTGGATCTTTACTGGTCTGATTCTCCTGCTTATTCCTTCCGGGGAAACTGTAAATGAGCATTTGCACGGTGTTTCAGTGTACATCTTCTACGCAGTCGAATTATCAAGTCATTACTGATGTGCTTCCCAGTTTCAATCTGTGGTCTTTCGCACCTGAAGTCTGCTGAAATGCAACGAATATTGCACTGCTCTTCTTTTACACTGGTTTCACAGTGAACTCATCCCCTCAACAGCTGGCTGGCCCATTTCCCCGGGCCTGTTTTCTAAGATGAAAGCACCACTTGAAAAGGTAATGTCCAGACTGGTCCAGGAAACTGCTCTTAAGGGTGCGAATCTGGTCGGTCAATCAAATCCTTAACCCTATTTGTAGACCAGGTTAGTTTTATCCATTTAAACCCTACTCAAACTCCCGAAATTCAGTTTGAATTAAAGTTGGCAATTCGGGTTGAAATCTCTGGTACTTGCATATTTGGCATATTTTTTATATCAATTACCTGCAATAAATATGTTTATAAAAGATAGGTTTTTGTTAAAAATAAATAGATAAGGTCACCTGTTGAGCGGGAAGCGTAGGGTGATAAATACAGGCTCTCTTTCGAAAGAGAAGATGCAGATGAGTTTAAGGTTTGAAGTGCATGTACTACCGTGGTGAATTGGTACACCCTTTCTATTAGGGCTTTATTTTAATGATTTAATAAGATTGGACTCAATTATTAATTTTATCAACATCTATTTAGCTAAGGTTGCTAAGGCTTTAAAGACCATCTTCATCAAAAGCTTATCTTTATAATAAAATTAAAATAATCTCAAGAATGAATTTCAACTAATTAAAATCATTTAATCATTTAGAGGAGCTCATATTCTTTTAATTAAACATTTGAACTTTTTCAAGTGTTCATCTCATTTATAATATTGTTTGTAAAGAATTTTATAATATTTTAATGCTTGAGTGAATAGATTCAAGTAAATTTCAAATTCACACATTTTTATACCTTTTTAAACAGTCTGGCTCATAGAAATTCTAAATAAAATGTCTCTAATATCTTCATTATATGTATAATACTAAATATAATAGTTAAAATAAATTTTAAAAATTATCAAGATAGAGCTAAAATGAAAAGGATGTACTAATTCATTTCATTAAGTATATATATATATATATATATTGAAAACGATTTGGGCTGGGTTAGTCAGGTTGCAGCTACATTAACCTAATCCCTGAAATTCAGTTCGTGATGGTTCAGCTTTGGATCGATCCAACGAAAGATGCACCCCTTATTTACTCGTCTCCCACTGGTTCAAGGAAATTGGTTATTTTTACTTTCTATCAAATATTTGTAGCTATCACCCTCGTCATGCAAGCAGACGCCATAAACCAAAGACTATAGTTGATAGAGCATTCCAAATATTCATGTCCTTACTACTAATCAATTTGTAAAGTGAAGAAGAGGCATGTATATACTCAAATGATATCATCATTTACAACAGTTGAATTTGACATCTAACATGAACATGCATTCACTTCATCTTTGTTTTTCCACCCTCCCATCTTTCATTTTTGTACATCTATCCGAACAAAAGCTGTGAGCGATTGATTTCTATACAAAGGAAAGATGATCTGAATTCGTGAACAAGTCAAAAGCAGAGGGTGATGGCATGTTTAGAACGGCGAGGGAAGAAAAGGGCTAGAGATAGTGTGTATGCATACTTCACTGCCTTTTTGCTAATGCTTTTTTAAGACCCTTCACGATCTTTGCAAACCACATCAGATTCATGCCAGCAAGGACTGCAGGGACGACAAAAACCAACAGAAAACCAAGCTTGTGCATCTGCTCCACCTGGCATACAAGAACAAAGGAGAGAGAAGCATGCTTTAGTAAAGCAAAATTGGCCTTTCACACAAGCAGTAACACCAGCAGTTGCACCTCTGGATGATCGCGGTCAAATGACTGATCAGAACATCTATCAAGGCCCAGAAAATATTTTCAGTGCTAACATGTAGACACACATTAGCCAGATGGCTGGAACTATACTGATTTGACATTCTTTCTTGGAGCCATTTTTTTCCGGGTAGCAACATGAGCTGGTGAAATGGCGTTCCAGAACCGTGGTTGAATGGTGGTGCCAAACGACTGCATATGTTGACTGGACCCCTTTTTACATGAGTACGCCATCCTGACCATGAATGTTTTGTCCACTTTTCAAGTGAGCAGGATAATCCATTGAGTCTACCTCACAAACTGAGTCAAAAGCAAGCATTATTCCTATGATATTCTAGGAAAAGTTAAGTGTGAGAAACTTTTTGAGGCCCACCTGATCATAATGCAAATATACATGGTAAAACAGGTAGACGAACAAAAGAACTCTTGCAACCTGCATACAGTTTATTTCATATGTCAGTGGAAAGCATGATTTATATACATGGCCAAGTTCAACAGTCCAAGTATCGATTAACATGGGAAGTTAAACTGGGACTCTTGACTAAAAAATAAATAAATGGAAACCACACTTGATCTAGGTTTTATAATATTAAAATATAAATGATATTCTGCTCACATGTACAACCTTATTGCACAAGTAGAATGTTTTGTACATACTATCTACTGAATGCACAATGTTTTATGGGGACAAGATCATTTGCTCTATCACTTTTTCTTAACTTTAAGCTTTTTTTAATTTCTTTGTTTAATTCTTAATTTCCTTGGCCTAGACTGCCCATAATGACAAAGTTTTTGCACTTTTGAAAGGACTTGAGATGAAGATCGCTTTCTCATATGCTGATGCTATCCATGTGTCCTCCAAGATTCAGTTGCAACATGACTCAACGAGATAATGGAGGTACTGCTACACATTTTACTATCATAATTATCATGTCAGACATACCAAGAAAATTTTGAGAATTTTCAAGATGAGCCATCACAAGGCCCAGTTCTTCCTTAGAAAGCGATGAAATCATTATTATCAAAACATGTGGCCACCAGTACTGATCAAAATAATATAAAAGTCAAATACCTCGATTGTTAGGTTGTTTAAAATGACATGGCTCATCTCTGTATGATCAATGCGTTTAGAAGCAACGGCTTTGAAACTTAAAATAGCTAGAGAATAGTTCCACCTCAAGAGAAAAGAGTTACATGTAACTTCTTCCTTTGGCATCCTGCCAGGAAGTGTGCCTAGAAAGCGACACATGCTCAAAGATGAAGATTGTTCACGTCAGCAATTTCAAGAAGTCAAGATTTATTTAATCACTTGGTCATTAAAATGCAGAAGCTCAATGAGTTGATGCTGAGAGCATTTACTGCATGCGGAACACTAACATTGATACAGTGAGCCTGGCCATGAAACCATGGCTAAGTGAACGAAGTGTCCTCAGTTCTATGTTGTGCGAGAAATGTCATCTAACGTAGGCCTTCTCTGTTCTTTCTTCCTTTCCTTTTTTTTTTTTTTTGGGTGTGTGTGTGTGTGTCTGTGTCTGTTTAAAAGGCAAGTGTTCTTTCATTTGTCTTTTATCAGGTCCCTCAGCCTTTGATCTTGATAAGATTATCTACCAAGAGGGAAAAAGAATACAGAAGACTAAATTTTTTAATACTACAAGCCCACATGAACATACAGGCTTTTCAGCAGACATCAATTTTAACAAACCCGCAATTTTGTCTCTGAACTGGATTCCCAATCTTAGCCCATTGTTAACATTGGATTTCCTAATCTCAGAAAATATTAAGTAACGACATGAAATGTTTTACTTACCTACCACAACAAAGGAGAATGTAGAATTATTTTGCTTACCAGCCAGGAAAAGAACATCATTATTCCATTTACAAGATAGACCTTTGATCTCTTCAGCCCTGCTGTGTCAAGAAACCTATACACAATATTCATCAGAAAAATATACCAAGGTGTGTTTGGGAGGGTCCAACAGTTGAGACATCACACTTACCATCTCAAATTGACTCCTGGAGTAGTTGATTCAGAGACAAGTATCATGTATGTGTAGAGCTGGCCCTCCCCAGACAACATGGAATATGCAATTGCAACTAAAGAAACCAAATGGTGGAGCACCTGAAAAACAAATATTGCTCAATGGGACCACTGCAATCTGCTAAACCAAATGAACCATCAAATGACAGATTGAAAGCTTGACAGTGGCTCAATTCATTCAAGTCTCCATTGCATTTCACCACCTGTTTGGATATGCAGCCAGAACTCAGGTCAATTCCAAGTTTGCATCGGGATGTCAAGAAATAAAAACCGCATTAGACACAGTCCTCATCCTGTGACTTCCCTTTGAAATGCATCTAGTATGCTGTAATTCGGGAACTTCCAAACAAACCTTTGGGAAACAAACAGACATTCTACAATCCAAGCTCATTTAGACTACTCAGATTATGGATGTGTACACATCAAGGATTAATGAATTCTTTAGCTCCAAAGTTCAAACAGCAGGCACTTACATATTCCATGCCGCCAAGATAAGGATATAGCCAAATTATCATCCCGATATCTGCAATGAAGTAACCTACGGAAACCTGTCAAAGGTCAAAAGCCTATTCACAATCCACACAAGAAACCCAAATGCTTGAGCAGGAATCATGCATTTTGCTCCTTCCGTTTGTTTTTTGGCCTGGAAAATTAGTTAGGGCTGATGGATGTGTGCAGTGTACCATGGGTCAATCATGTTTGTCAATTACAGATCATTATTATTTCTCCCATAGCAATGCTGCTCTCATGATGAATTCAACAGGCTGCATTTTGGTAAGGTAGCACACATGTAGGTCACAAATGCAAAGCTTAGATGTCCCCCCTAAATTGCCAGACCATAGTTGTTTAAGGCACAAGGCGCGCCAAAGCACAAAGGGCTCTTGGGGCCTAGGCATGAGGCACACAAGCAAGGTGCGTACCTGAGTTAAGCAAAGGCACACATTATGTAAAATTCAATAAATTTAATTGCATCTGTAATTTATAGGAATAACATAATTAGATTACTCAAATATTAAATATAATCATATGGAGAGCATCAACTCTGGTTAAGCCAAGAAAGAAAGGGGAAATTGGATAAGTCAAAATCCTAATTGAATATTGAAAGTTTTTTTCTTTTACTATATTTTTAGGCAAGTTCAATCAGGTCCACCAAGCACACCTTAAGGCACAAGAGGTGAGCCTAAGTGTGCCTTGAGATTAGGCATGCCTTTAACAACTATGCACCAAACTGGCATGCATGACTGCATTTAGAGGTGCATGTGCACTTACAGAAGATTTTTGTGATGCTTAAATTCATCTAGAAGCCTTTAAATAGAAAAGAGTACTCACACCCAATGTAAAGGAAGAAAGTTGTGAACTTCGAAACACAACAAGACCAGCAAGTTGGTTGTCAGAGTAGAGATCAGAGAAGAAAACCAAGTACATAGACATAACTGTAATGAAAATAGCATGGATGGTAGAAATTCCCCTGCATAGATGGTTAAATAATAATATTAAAAAATTGAGCCCCATAGCATGCAAAATGATGGGCAAAGCAGCACTTAAACAAGTACCTATTATTCCATTCAATCCGTTGGATTTTGGAAAGCCCATGGTAGCTCTTGAAGTAAAATGAACTGACCAACTGCGTGAGGTCATATGCCTAAAAGGGAAATATTTAAGAATGAGATGTGATGGGATTTATAAAAAGAAAATTTTCCCTTATTCATGTGTCATGTGTGGCCCAAGAGCAACGACAAGTCAATTGGGTCTGATGAAATAAGCAAGGTTGAAAAATTGGATTCAAATATAATCACATGGTCTACAGTTAAAAGAGTACCTAGTGCACAAGGCTACTGCCAATGTAGGCTACATGGTTTACAGTTCAGACCCAACAATAATTGACATAGACTGATCACCAACTTTTGTGCCTCTTGAGTTAAAAATGAGTTCAGCTCATCTCAATTGACAATAATCATGGGCTTCTTCTACAAATAACAATCATATGCTAGATAATCATGTACTATATACTATGATTTAGGGTGCAGTTGGTTGCATTGAATATGATGAAATTTCATGATTATTCAGTGTAGTTTGGAGAAGCTAAAATTTTTTATGCAATTTGAAGCAACAAAACACTCTTTATGTAAACCAAAACTTATCAAAATCATGTTAATGCTAACTATTTCGTAATTATCATTAACTGAGGACAGGTGGAGCTTGCAAATAATGGCTTTAGATCCAATGATTAAAAAAGAGATTATGATTGAGTAGAATAGTATAAAAAGTTTGCATAGACCCCTGTTAGTTGATAAAAGTTTGATGATGATGATAACGAAGATCACAAACTAGCTCAAGATTGATAGGAATGGCATAACAACATTTATAAAGCTAACCCTACTCAAGTAGGAAATAGCATATGAGAATGATGATGACAATGACAATAATGATGATGACCACAAACCATCAATTAAAATGGCAACGAATATTTTCTTTAATTGAGACCAAAAGAACCCCAAGGTTATCAATGGAATAGACCCAGCCAGGCATTATGAATAGCCCACCATGAATTCCGATAACATTAACAAAAATATATGAATACTATTTCTGCATTGTGTTGTTCATATGAGAAATTACCATCTTCATCATCATATGCTATCCCTAAGTGGGTCAGTTTCATGGATATTGTTGCACCATTCCTGTTAATCTTGGGCTACTGAAGATGTAGCCTAAATATTTTAATACGTTTCCTCGTGACCTATACCCTTTACTTTTCTTTTCCTGTTTTCCCAAGGCCTTCCTCTGCGTGCCTTATAACCTTTTACTAGGATAAACTTACTTCCTCTTAACTATTGCAATTCGTGGTCTCCATTGAACATGACCAAACCACCTAAATGCATTCTCTTGTCTTATTATCTATTTAATATACCTTTAAATTATCTCAAAATTGCTTTCTTTTAAAAATGATTTCAAGGAGCGAGTTAAAGTTAAATTTATACAAGCACATGGCCTCTTTATAAAAGAATTTTCCTCTTAGAAGGTGCTTGGATAAGTGGAAAATGGAGAGAAAAACTATTTTTTCCCTTCTATTTTGATCAACCATTTAGCTACTTTCCACGTCTATATAAATAAGGTAAACATCACCTACTCAGCTCTTATCTTTTCCATAACCAAAAATATCTTTTCTATCCTCAATAGTACTTTTTTCATTAAAAAGTTTATTTTTTTCCATTGTCGATCCTAACTTCTCCATATTAATCTTGTTATGTTTTCCTTTATTATACTTCTCTCTTTTGCCTTGCTCATTGCTAAAAATTTTTTCATTCTTGTTGAGATTATTTCCTTCTGTTACTTGATTAAGATTACACTGCCCTTGTCCAAAGAGGCCCTTAGTAAAAGCATTCATATGCAAATTGAGAAAGGAGAAAAAAAAAAACATGGAGCATTATCGTCTTGCACGTTGGAAAAAGGAAACAATAACAAATAAACACAGAACATTACCATCTTGCACATTGAATAAAGAAAAAAATAAAAAATAAATATGGATAATTACCATCTTGCACATGAAAATGCCACTGATAACAGAAGTGTATGGGAGGAAGGGATCTGCTAGAAGATAGTTCCTTATGAGTACCTCAGCCTGGTTACGGTAAGACTCAATTGCCATTATTGTGGTCTTAGAAACCTGCATCATAACATATTCTTTGACCGATATAACTAATCAGTGAACCAAAAAACTGTTACCACAGATAATTCTGGATTTTACACATTTACTTGTTCGATCAAATGGTTATGCATTACACTGATTGTCACATTGAGTTTTTCTGATTAAGAAAAATAATAAATTTTCTGAGAATTAATCTCAGACTATTCCTCACCTTACAAATCTTACTGCCACTGTTGATATCTTAGGAAGAGATTCTGTGAAATTTTCTTTTATTCCAGAACATGCAAGGCCAAGAAGGCAACAAGTACAAGAGACTTCGGTTTGTTGTAAATGGAAACAATTATGCTAACCGTCTTCAAGGCAGCAAAACCTGCAGGCAAACATAAGATGAAATAAAGAAGCGCAGAGGATATTACTCTTTTCAACAATCCAGCCACACTCTTGGAAGTACAGCAACAGTCAAAACTGGTGGTGGTGGGACCAAGCAAGAACCACTCACTCGTTTTACTTTTTTACACACGGAAACAAACATTTAAAAGTGGACAGAAAATCTTAATAATCGGCACATGTATGCATGTATAGCATGAAAAGTCAATTTTCAGAAACATGGAAAGAAAGAATAGCATGAAAAGTCAATTTTCAGAAACTTAGATATGGGATATAGGAAAAACTGTCCTCCAGGATATCATAATTATCTTTCTTCACATACCGTAAATAGTAGAGCTGTGATCACATGATGGCAGTGAATTACTGAAATCTCCACACCACAATCCCATGTACCAAATTTGAGCAGAAGCACAGAGTCAGGTTGGTCAATTATCATGCAAGCCATGCATTTACATTAGCCAAGATTTTTGACAGGTCCATTGCCAAATAGGCCATTCTTTTGTGCACATAAATTTCATGGCGGAACCACCATTTCTATTATAAGAGTAAAGGAAATTGAAAAAAAAAAAAAAAAAAAAAAACGTCTTCAAGAAATAATAAACAAAATAGCTCTTGTTATATGAC